>CAMRHE010000005.1:875000-882500 GCA_947044405.1 Leptodactylus fallax | reverse complement strand
ACGTCAATTATACCTGCAGAAACACTAGCATTTTCTATATAGGTATAATAAGGGCAAAAAACCGCTGCCAAAAAAACGTGATGCACTTCCACTATGTGGGACCTTAGCCTTAAAGGGGTTTTCCAGGCCAAAATAGAATCTTCATAATGATGACCTATCCACAGCGCCACAGATCACATACTGATGGCTTATCTGATGGATAGATCATATGTATGAAAAACCCATTTAGGGTCCCCTTCAAGGTATATTCATTTGGTAAGGATATACTTCTTGAAAACTTGCCGTGTTTTTAATTCTGGTTTGGAAAATGCTACAAAATCAGTGTAAAATAATAAGACACTATGTGAGCATACCCTAAGGCAGTGATGGCGAACCTTTTAGAGACCGAGTGCCCAAACTGCAACCCAAAACCCACTAAATTATCGCAAAGTGCCAACACGGTAATTTAACCTTAAATTAACCAGGATCTGTTTTATAGTGACCGTGCAATGTTATTACAGCCTGTAATAATATCACATGTCTGCTATAAAACAGATACTGTGTGATATAAATAGTGAAGGGTCCCAGACAGTACAATGCGCTCTGAAGAGGCCCCCCCACACAGTATTATATGCTTCACAATAAGCCCCCCCACACAGTAGTATATGCTTCACAGTGTTCCCCCACACAGTATTAGGCGCTTCACAGTGCCCCCGCCCCCCCCACACAGTAGTATATGCTTCACAGTGCCCCCCCACACAGTATTAGGCGCTTCCGTGTCCCCCACACAGTAGTATATGCTTCATAATAAGCCCCCCACACACCCCCCCAGTATTAGGCGCTTCACAGTGTCCCCCACACAGTATTAGGCGCTTCAGTGTCCCCCACACAGTAGTATATGCTTCATAATAAGCCCCCCCACACACAGTAGTATATGCTTCACAGTGTCCCCCCACACAGTAGTATATGCTTCACAGTGTCCCCACAACACAGTATTAGGCGCTTCACAGTGTCCCCCACACAGTATTAGGCGCTTCACAGTGTCCCCCACATAGTAGTAGGCGCTTCACAGTATCCCCCCCACACAGTATTAGGCGCTTCAGTGTCCCCCCACACAGTAGTATATGCTTCACAGTGTTCCCCCACACAGTATTAGGCACTTCACAGTGTCCCCCACATAGTAGTAGGCGCTTCCCCACAGTATCCCCCCCACACAGTATTAGGCGCTTCAGTGTCCCCCCCACACAGTAGCAGGCGCTTCAGTGTCCCCCACACAGTAGTATATGCTTCAGTGCTCCCCCACACAGTAGTATATGCTTCACAGTGTCCCCCCGCACAGTATTAGGCGCTTCACAGTGTCCCCCACATAGTAGTAGGCGCTTCACAGTATCCCCCCCACACAGTATTAGGCACTTCAGTGTCCCCCACACAGTAGTATATGCTTCACAGTGTTCCCCCACACAGTATTAGGCGCTTCACAGTGTCCCCCACACAGTAGTATATGCTTCACAGTGCCCCCCCACCCAGTATTAGGCGCTTCACAGTGTCCCCCACACAGTAGTATATGCTTCATAATAAAAAACCCACACACAGTAGTATATGCTTCAGTGTCCCCCCACACAGTAGTATATGCTTCACAGTGTCCCCCCACACAGTAGTATATGCTTCACAGTGTCCCCCCACACAGTAGTATATGCTTCACAGTGTCCCCCACAATATATTCTCACAGTGTCCCCCCACACAGTAGTATATGCTTCACAGTGTCCCCCCACACAGTAGTATATGCTTCACAGTGTCCCCCCACACAGTAGTATATGCTTCACAGTGTCCCCCCACACAGTAGTATATGCTTCACAGTGTCCCCCCACACAGTAGTATATGCTTCACAGTGTCCCCCCACACAGTAGTATATGCTTCACAGTGTCCCCCCACACAGTAGTATATGCTTCACAGTGTCCCCACAACACAGTATTAGGCGCTTCACAGTGTCCCCCACATAGTAGTAGGCGCTTCACAGTATCCCCCCCACACACAGTAGTAGGCGCTTCAGTGTCCCCCCCACACAGTAGCAGGCGCTTCAGTGTCCCCCACACAGTAGTATATGCTTCACAGTGTCCCCCACACAGTATTAGGCGCTTCACAGTGTCCCCCACATAGTAGTAGGCGCTTCACAGTATCCCCCCCACACAGTATTAGGCGCTTCAGTGTCCCCCACACAGTAGTATATGCTTCACAGTGCCCCCCCACCCAGTATTAGGCGCTTCCGTGTCCCCCACACAGTAGTATATGCTTCATAATAAGCCCCCCCCACACAGTAGTATATGCTTCACAGTGCCCCCCCCCATACAGTATTAGGCGCTTCACAGTGTCCCCCACACAGTATTAGGCGCTTCACAGTGTCCCCCACACAGTATTAGGCGCTTCACAGTGTCCCCCACACAGTAGTATATGCTTCATAATAAGCCCCCCACACAGTAGTATATGCTACAGTGTCCCCCCCACACAGTAGTATATGCTTCACAGTGTCCCCACAACACAGTATTAGGCGCTTCACAGTGTCCCCCACACAGTATTAGGCGCTTCACAGTGTCCCCCACATAGTAGTAGGCGCTTCACAGTATCCCCCCCCCCACACAGTAGTAGGCGCTTCAGTGTCCCCCCCACACAGTAGCAGGCGCTTCAGTGTCCCCCACACAGTAGTATATGCTTCAGTGTCCCGCACACACACAGTATTAGATGCTTCAGTGTCCCCCCACACAGTAGTTTGTTACTTACCTTGTCCCACGAAGAGCTGCAGTCCCACGGAGCGTCCTCCTTCTTATTCTGCTCGCAGGCGCTGATGATTTACGTCATCGCGCCTGCGTCGGGGCAGAGGTCACACACTGCGGTCAGTGTAAGCCGTGGTTCCACAGACCGCGGCCTACACTGACAGCTTTCATCTGCATGTTCATTTGCACATACAGCTGAAAGAAGCGATCGCTCACCAACGGGGAATCCAGTACCGGATTCCCCGTTAGTGAGCGATCATAGCGATGGCGCGCATGCCAACTGAGAGGGCTCTGAGTGCCCTTTCTGGCACGCGTGCCATAGGTTCACCATCGCGGCCCTAAGGGTAGGTTCACACAGAGGAATCTGCCATCCATTGCTTTCAATGAGTGGTAGAGATTGCAGCCGGACGCAGCTAATCAGTAGAGGAAAGATGCGATGCACTGCATTGGCATTCCATTGCGGCAATCCCGCGAGCGAATATGGCGGCAGAAAATGAAGAGGAATTTCTCTTCATTTTCTACCGTGTGAACCTATCCTAAGGTCATCCTGGGCCTATGCGGTTGAAGAGGGTCCCATACAGTTCCTGTAACATCTTCCATTATTTAACACTCTAAGTCATCACATCATTAGATCAGTTTTCTGTTATTGATTTAGACAAGTGTCACAAAATCAATATCCCAACCATTCATAATTTACCAACAATTATTAGTGTCATGTGACATTGGCAATAAGAAAGCATTGTGATGCACTTTGTCATGTGCCAGTCCTGTTAGAATATGTATTTTCAGTTGTCATCAATAGGGGTTGTCCAGTTTCCGCAAATGTTAATGTTTGTTTAATGAAAAGTTGTACAATTTTCCAATATACTTTCTGTATCAATTCCTCATGATTTTCTAGATCTCTGCTTGCTGTCATTCATTCTGCTTACTGCCAGTGGATAAAAATCAGTCCATGGCCATGTGATGAGCAGAGGTGCACAGCTCGTTACAGTCACAGCACAGCAATCAGAGTTCTGTCATGTAACGAGCTGTGCACCTGTGTGCATCACATGACCATGGACTGATTTGTATCCACTGGTAGTAAGCAGAATGAATGACCACAAGCAGAGATCTAGAAAACTGAGGAATTCATACAGAAAATATATTGGAAAATTATACAAACATTAACATTTATTTGCTGAAACTGGACTAGCCCTTTTAATATCCTACAAAATTTTATGTAGGTGGCTTTGTGTGTTTTCCCTCTCAATGCAATATTTATACCACTAGGGGGCACTCAATGTTCCTTAAATGTACATTATATTAACTTAAATGTCAAATTCATTTTTAAATATAAGAAGGGTTATGCGAATGTATGTGAATAATATATACTTTTTTCAATGTACTTACTTGCTATCAGTGGATGAGTACACTGTTATGTTCAGAGGCTACAAACTAATACATGCCTAGTCCTACTCTAAGGCCTTATTCACACGACAGTGAAAAATGACTGTGACTGTTTTTGTAACGGCCATCACGTGGCCTTTTTTAAAAACAATGAGAGTGAATGAGCTTATTCACATTCATTTTTTGACAGGAAAAAAAAAGTCCATTAAAAAAAAAAAAAAAAATCTGTATCAGAAAAACTGTTGCTGATAATTCTAGTTGCCAGACAGCAGCTTCTTTTTCAGAAACTGAAGACAGAAGTGTGAAGCAGAACGTAACTGGACTGCAGATGAATATTGCACAGATATTACACATTAGCATTAGTGTGGATTAAGGGTAAGTTCACACACAGTTGTTTGATATGGAATCCACAGAGAATAAAGTGTCATGACCCATCTTAAGGCAAATTCCACCTTGCAAAGCCCATGGGAGGCAGAAAGTTTTTTGTTTTTTTTTACAAAAAAAAAAAAAACTCCGAAAACCACTGCAAAAAATGCTAGTGCTTTTTTTTTTTGCCTCCTATTCATTTCAAGGCTGAATCCGTCTGAACATAGGTCCTAACATTTCTTTTTTTTCTCTAGGTAACAAATCTGCTAGAGGTAAAAAATAAAATCCTGACTCCCATTGAAATAAATGAGAGAGTTGTGAGGCAGATTTTGGAGGTGGATTCTGCCTGCAAAAATACTCATTTTTGTCTAATGAAGGAACTTTCCATAGTTCTATCAGACTACATTCTTACGGATACCTCCCAACCGTCCCAGTTTCAGCAGGACAGTCCTGGATTGTGGGTTCTGTCCCGCGGTCCTGGTCAGTGGGAGTTGAATACAATGGTGAATGAGGCAGAAGCCGTCCGTGGACAGCTCACGCTTCACCACTGTGCTCCGGCCCCGGGAGCTTTAGGCGCGATGTGATGATATCATTCACATCACACCTGGAGCTCCCAGAACGCAGACAGAGCAGCAGGGGAGCGAGGAGAGGTGAGTATCAGTGTTTTTTTTTTTTATGTTAAACTTTGTGGGCAAATTAAACTAGTGGCAGATGAAGGGGGGGGACATTAAACTGGAGGAGCAGATGGAGGGGGACACTAAACAATGGGGGTCACTGGACGAAGACATTAGACTGTGGGCAACTGGAGTAGGACCTTAAACCGTGGGAGTAGCTGGAGGGAGGACATGTCCGCCTCTAGTTGCCCCCAGTTTAATGTCACCCTACGGTTTAATGTCCCTCTAGTTTCCACCAGTTTAAACTGGGGCATGAGGAGAGGGACTTAATGCTGTGGGGCAATTGGAGGGGAACATTATAATGTGGGGGCATATAATGTTAGGTTGACTGTAGGAGCATTAAACTGTATGGGGCACATGGAAGAATGGGTGGAGCTAAATTTGCTGCAGCGAGCCACACATTTGGTCCCTCTTTCTGTCCTTTGAAAGTTGGGAGGTATGCTTACGTTAAGTTTACATCTGCGACCGCTAAAATAGCAGACATTAGGGGTGCCCGATGGACTCCATTTACTATAATGGGATCCGTCAGGTGTTTGTTCTTTTAAACTGAAACCACCAGGCAAAGAAGTTGGATTCGCAGCACTTTCTCATCTGGCAATTTTCAATAGTCACTCCGATGCAGATGTGAACCTAGCCTTACTATTTCACATACATTACGGGCCTAGAGGTTTTCAGTTGGTAGGTTGGGCTATTACATTTTCTTTATCTAGAATCTCGAAAGGACGGAATGAAGCTAAATAAAATAAATAAATAAATAAATAGCAACATTTGTTTTTAACAGTCAAAAACATACAAAACTAACATATGCTACACGGAGATGTAACAATAGACTAAATGTTATGGTAGTAACAGAGACTCTTAACTCAGACTTGTCATTGAACCCAGACATCCTCCAAAACCACAACATGAATTACCAGACTTCCCCATTACAATCTGACATGGATCTTTCTATAGCATTTGAGGCTACTCATATAGAATAATTCAATTAAATGTGTTATTACTTATTACAAACTCTTATTGGACATACTATGTTATCTTTTTATTTATAAAAGAAACCAGAAGTTTTATTAAATCAGAGCATCTTCTTAACTTGAAGTTCCTGAACAAACACATGCAAAATTTTTCCACTGCCCTGTCCCACAAATGAAGGGCTGATCTGTGTCTGACTCCTACAGACCACAATTGAACCTAGCAGTAGGGACAGCTGACATTTTGAATAGGGGTGTATCAGACATCTACATCACCGGATCATACCCAAATGGATGTTGTGACTATGAGCCGAGAAGGGACGATCCCTAAGCTTTACAATGGTAGCAATTAAAATCTCAAAACAACTTTTAAAGGCTAAGGTACGATATGAGAAACCTGCCAAAGACATCTTGTAGAAGACCCACCTGTGGCAAGCAGGTTTTTATTGTGGATTTCAGCTGCAATTCCCAGGCGTCCAGACCTGGCTTTCAAGATTTGCATTGCAAACATACAATAATAATTGATGCAGGTTCAAAACTCACAGAGCAAGACACTCTGCGCTGCAGGTTTTATTCTGCTGTGTTTAATACTGTACTTTGCAGCAGGTTAGCTGCCAGCAATTTTGACCTACTGCGATTCCATAATGTGGTGCCTTAGCCTAAAGGGATTCTCCAGGAACAGGCCAAAAAAAAAAAAAAAAAAGTCAAAGGTACCTGCCCTCTTAGTAACATGCAGGGGCTCATTTTGCCTTTAGGAGTATAATTGTGCTGGAGGCGGCAGATTTTGGGGGTGATCAGGGCAGGGCTTAACACCTTTGGTTTCTGTTCAGGCTGCGTGTCATCCTAACAGAATTTCTGAGGCAGTGACCATGGCTGCAGTAGATGGAGAAGCAGCTGAGATGGGATGTTGTCCTGCTTCATTGTTATCTTGTATTATTGCAGCAAGTGAACAGAAACCACAGTGTTAGGCCACTTGCAGACGTCCGTGGGTTGGCCACGGGCCGTGATTGAACAACATGACATCCATGTGCCGCCCTTGCTTCTGCGGCCCCATTAATTCAGTGAATAGGAGCCACAGAAGCATGGCCGCAAAACCGGATAGGAATAGGACCTGCCCTGAGTTTTGAGGCCCAGACTGATGGCTCGCACACCAAACCATGTAATACATGTGCGTGGGTTGATAGAAATGAATGGGTCAGTGTGCTATCCAGGAAAAAAAAAAAAATGGATAGCACACTAAACTAGCACATGGCCGTGTGTAAGGGGCCTTGGGCTATATTCAGATGACTGAGGAGTGAAGAAATCAGGCGATACCTTTTAGAGGCTAACTGAGTATATTTGATAAGTAAGCTTTCGAGA
>CAMRHE010000005.1:840000-870000 GCA_947044405.1 Leptodactylus fallax | reverse complement strand
TTAAGGAGGAGCACACACCTTAGGGTTGAGGTCTTCATTACAAGACAGGTCACCTCTCCTCATTCAGCATCACTCACTACCATTAAACTAATCCATACCGCTGCATTGTCAGCGGCACCCAGGAATTGACATGGTTCATGTTGTGACCTCTTCTGCCTTGTACACGTCCTCAAAATATCCTAAGGGAAGGTCAAACCACTTAGATTATTTACTAGGAACCCGCGATTACTGGAATTTGTTTCAGGCAATTGGTTTCTGTTCCCATTTTGCATATTTTCTAGTTCTAGTGTGGGCGACATGTCCCAGTGTGCTAGGCAGTGACTGATGTGAAATACATCCAATATGTGTCATGTTACTGGATGACTATGGCAGAGGATATTATAGAACGATCATTAGTAGGCCAATTATAGTGCAACATAGAACTCCATTTACAAGGAACCTTTAATGGATTTGTATTCTTTTGGGTGGACGTGCATTACAGGGATAGGCGTGGAATGTAAAGTGGCTGAGCACATCGGCATCCTATCTGTTCTCCTTGTGACCTTGTATACGTCAGTGTATCTGCTCACTAAAGGACTGTGTCCTCTGAAAAAGATACACCGGAATAAGAAAACCACTATGGTGGATGATATGACATCTATGGAACAAAAATAAGCATTGGAAAAGATTCAATGACACAAGGCGGCAGCACAGAAATGACATTAAATAGGGCGCTATTAGTCATAATCTGTATAGGTTTTAGATAATTGCTTTGTATAATAATAGCTATAAGAACCATACAAGTCCTTGAGTTCCCCCCTTCAAGCTATGAATAATTTATTCCACCATAACTTTTTAGAAATATTGTTTGGTAACTGGTGAAGGATGCCTTTACCGCTTCCCCAAGGGTTATTGCCCTACTTTCCTAGAAGCCAGGGCTCCATCCATTAAGTACCATTTATAGTTCTGATGTGTTCTTAGGTGGCTTATGTCTCCTAAGGAAACAGGGCCCAAAAGGTCATTGTAACCTTGGCACCTCCACTGGTTATTCCCGTGGTCCTCACTGCATAACTTAGCAAACTCACAGCCATTTTATGTATGCACGTTGCATAGATCTTCAATATGCCGCTAATAATCTGTCATGGGCCTATACATCTACATATGTGTCCCTCTCATTTACAATATTGTTTCAGTACATAAACTGGAGAATAATTCCCTTTCAGTCTTCTAAACTGTCTCACTACTGCTGATCATTAGAGAAGGACATACAGTACATGGGATTGTTACCAGTTATTGTTAGGTTTATGACTATCACGGAACACAATCGCTCACTAGAGGGCTTCCTGAATTGTGCTGTAACCATGGCAACACACAGAAGGTGTGACAGGAAGAAGTGCTATGCTGTGCACTCATGGGAGCCTACATATAACTGTATTGTGTACCAACTGACTGCTCAGTGACACTGCTGTGCCGACTGTATAAAGACAATCGTCTGCTGTATAGCATAGAGGCAAATCCTACAGTGTCAGACAATACGACTTACACAGTCTATTGTAATAACTCAATGTTTTGTATGCACTATTTTTAATCATGGACTCATCAAGTTATAGGGATGTCTTGTTTTATGTAAATAAAGGGATTTTCCCAAATATATTATGTCAGATTGGTGGAGGTCTAAAAGATGCATTTCTTACTGATGTCTAGAAGGAAGGAGCTATTATACTGTACAGCCTATAGAAAATGAACACATACAGATGTAGAAAAGTTTAACATGACTCATAACACGTTAACAACACTGTGGCACAGAGTACATTACATTTAAATTTTTGCTTCACATATGAAAATTATTGTAATCCTTAAGGGAGTCTGTAATTATGCCTTAGGTCTAGTCTGATCAACAAGCACCTAATGTGTATGGAAAAGCTTTAAAGAGAACATGCCACCACCTCCAGATCCAGCTTCTTCCATCCTTTACTAGGTGCTGCTCCACTGATTTTAGCATAGTTAGAGTTTTTTTCTCTATTCCCCCACAATCCTGAGCAATCAGTACTGTTAGTTTTGGTGTCTGATATGACAATTAGGCTCTCTACTGTCAATTGGGTGGTCCCAGGCAGGAGCAGAAAAGGGGGAGTGATTCTGAGTTCTGACAATGTCTGCCTCTGATTGGATAGTATCAGAGTACAGAATCACATCCTCTTGCCTGCTTCCACCTGAGACTGTCTAATTGACAGTAGAGAGCCTAACTGTCATATTAGGCACCAAAACTAACAGCACTGATTGCTCAGGAACAGTGAGGGCTAAAGAAAAATTCCAACTGTGCCAGAATCAGTAGAGCAGATCCTATTAAAGAATGCAAAGAGTTGGAGTTGGTGAAGGTGGTGAAATGTTCTATTTGAGACCATTGCCTGTCTGACTTTGTGTCTCCATAAAACAATCCTTGGTGGGTAGAATACAGTGTGCCCTATATGCACACATATATGTTGCCATCTCTGTCTTTTCAGCCATTAAAAGCATAAAGAATGGTCACGTCACAAGCCTCAGAACTCCTTTCAGATTTACCGAGTCAGAGAATCGCCACCATGACTACAATTGTATACACTAATATGCTATGTTGTAGCAGTACAGGTTTATGTCCTAGATTCCCATTCAGCCTGTTGTTACTCAGGCCTGGGAAGCTTCATCCTAATTGCTGGGAATGGAGGATTCTTCTCGCTCAATTCAATGCACTCAGACACTGACGTTTGGCACTCGCCTGTTTATTTACCTACTGTCCGGAGTTAACTCCTCCTAATCCACAGCAATAATTAATCAGATTCCTGATTCTCATTGCATCCTGCACAAAGACTTTACTAAGCATATATATTTTTATGTATCAACATTGTTCAGTCCACGTTTTATAGTCCGCCTTTCAGTTACCAGTAATAGCCACACCTATGTATACAGTGCAGTCCACCTGTTCATACACTCCCATACCGTTGTTATAGTGCTCACCGATGACTTCATCAGAGCATCTGGATTATTGGATAGAAGGGAGATAAGATTATGTGGAGAGACTTCCTTCTTTTCACCGCTTCCTCAAATATTTATATATATATATATATATATATATATATATATATATATATATAACAACATAAATACATACACACACACACACACTATATGTATATTATCATTTGTAACCTTTTCATCCCTATAGTTCTATTGCTGTCAGAGCCCCTGAACCTGAAGTAGTATTGAGTATGTAAAAGTGAACCTTTGGCTAGCCATACATAACAGATAGCTGACGGATTAATGCTGGTACGGTCTCACCAGACCTATCCACGCACATTGTAATCCAACAGCCTAGTCCTAATTTCCACCAACACCCAATTCTTTGGGGGAACCAAAATATGCTGACTATATAGACTGTACTGAACTGTAGCACTTCTAGAAAGGATGGACTATAGATATATTACAGCATGGTTTATACAGATATATAATATAAGATATTAAACTTTACAGACAACATCTGCAAGGAGTTTGTATGTTCTCCCTGTGTTTGCATGGGTTTCCTCTGGGTACTCCATGTTCCTCCCACACACCAAAGACATTCTGATAGGGAATGTAGATTGTGAGCCCTATATGGGACAGTGACTGACAATGTCTGTAAAGCGCTGCGGAATATGATGGCGCTATACAAGTAAGCATAATAAATAATCTTCCAGTATTCTTGTCCAGAAGAAATGTGATCATGAGTTTCACAGTAAAGATACATAAATGTATGCAAACAATGGCTGCCAGCTTTACAGCATTCTTTCTTGTAATGACTGGAATTTCTACCTGGCGACTTAAAAATCTCAAGGGTTTCATATTACAGGCTAGCCCAACTGCGTTTCCAAATTTCTTCAGCCATTAAGTCTGCGTGTTAATGTCTGAATCAGTAACATCTAGGCAATATACTAGCACAGTAATAACATAATATCTAGGGTAAAGGTTTTTCTGTAACAGCTTTGAGAAATGTACAAATAGCTTCAATTCATTTTTATAGATTGATTCAATTTTACAGCGGTAATGTTATTACACAATGAAAAAACGACAAGCAGTGTAAATAGCTTAATAAAATTCAGAGGACAGCGCTAGTTACATAGGTCTGATGTGTATGACGACTCAATGGTTAGAACTATTGCCTTGCGGCGTTGGGGTCTGGGTCCTAACTGGGGTATCCAGGTTTATTCATTAATGATCCTCTTAGTATAGGTCATCAACACACCTCCCAACCATCCCAGATTCTGCAGGGCAGTCCCGGATTGTGGGTCCTGTCCCGCCGTTCCTGTCGGCGGGAAGTATGTCCTGGATTCAACTCATCTGGGTCCTCTGGTGAAGCAGGAGCCGTCCGCGGAGAGCTCTTGCTCCACCACTGTTCTCCTCTGCATGCTCCAGCCCCGGGAGCTGTAGGCGCGATGTGATGACGTCACTCACATCGCGCCTGCAGCTCCCTGAACACTTTAGGACATTAAGCTGGTGGCAGATGAAAGGTGCAGTTAAACTGGAGGCAGATGAAGGGGGGGACATTAAGCTGGTGGCAGATGGAGGGGGGACATTAAACTGGGCGGGGCAGATGGAAGGTGACATTAAACTGGGGGAAACTGGAGGAGGACAGTAAACCGTGGGAGTACATGGAGGGGGACATGTCTGCCTCTAGTTGCCCCCAGTTTAATGTTCCCCTCTAGTTGCCCGCAGTTTAAACTCGGGCACGGGGAGAGGGACTTCATACTGTGAGGCAATTGGAAGGGAATGTTATAATGCAGGGGCATATAATGTTAGGGTGACTGTAGGAGCATTATACTGTGTGGGGGCACAAAGAAAAATGGGTGAGAATGGGCGGAGTCAACTTAGAAGTGGGTGGAGCTAAATGTACTGCAACGTGCATAGCACGCCACACATTTTGTCCCTCTTTGTCCTTTGAAAGTTGGGAAGTATGCATCAATTATAGATCGGTGGGGCTGAGAGAGCACCATTTTTTCTTCAAACAGCTAACCTTTGGGAGTCCTGGGTGTCAGACCTGAGGATAGGTCATCAATTAATAAGTCCTGGAAAACCCCTTTAGGCTGAAGCCCCAAAAACTCAAATGTATACATTGTGGAAAAAAATGCAATGCCTTTTTGCTGTGTTTTGGTACGTGGAGCAAAAAATAGGTTAATTATTTTTCCACCTTTTGGAGGAAAGCTATCTAACTAAACAGGAGAGATGGCAGAGCTTATGATTTGGCGGGCTTGGCTCTCCTCAAGAAGAAATAAAAATAATTTGTATAGCGAATTCTGCCATCTGATGCTGTCTAGTAATAGACTGCTTTGGGTAACTATTTGAGAAAGTGAGAGAGAAAAAAAAAAAAAAAAAAAAAAAAGCTTTCATATGCAACCCCACTCTGTCAGTCAGAGACACAATATAGATGGCTATGGAGGGCAGAAGTAGCAGTTGCATCCAGATCCTGGTGCCCAAGTGTCCTTATATCACATAAGATGACACTAGTGTTATGAATGGTATAGGCTATATTACAATGAAAGGTCACACCTCTATTTTAAAGGTGATAACACAGAATCCACCATTGGCAACAGGTGATGAACAAATCTCACTTCCCTTCACAATCACCCAGGGGGTACAAAGACATTTTGTAAGGGGGTATTTGCACTTACAAGCACTGGTCCTCCTCTGCTATCCCTTCCTGATGATCTAACAGGAATTCTAATTTGGCAATGCCACCGGGCGCTCATAACCAGGTTGCCACCACGCTGCTAAACCTTGCCCTGTTTCTTCATATTTCCTAGTGCAATGGCAACCACTTCCTGATGCACCGCTGCCGACTGCCAGGACTTTGTTGTTGCACTGGGAATGTGATGATGATGAAATCATCATCATCATCAGAGTGACAGAGGGGAAAGGTACAATTTTAACCATGTAACTGCCCCCTTGTGTACGTCACATGTCAGAGAGCATGCATAGAACCTTCTCTCACAGAGGCCAATGAATCATCTCCACACAGCATTTCGTTTGACTGTGGCGCTGCTGTAAAGCAAATCTATGAAATGCTATTTAAAGAGCAGCAACTCAGGCAGAATAGCCGCCCCCATAATCCTGAACAGAAACTATAATACACAAATCACAATCAGAAAATATTGTTCACACGACTGTGCCATTTTTTTCATGGATCTAATGGCAGTTTTTCACCTGATCATTTTTCCGTTTTTGAGGGCTGAGTATCATCCCTTTTGCATCCATTTTTAGTAGATAAATTTCATTGCCCTTTCTTTTGTGACTTAACCCACTGATCAGTTTTAAAAAACACAAAAACGGCGATCAGTCAGTTTGACATCCAATAAAAATGGATCTATTGATTTCTGTTGGGTCCATGTGTCCACCAAAACTGAAAGATATAGAGCATGCCAGTTTTTTTTTTTCCAACGGCTGTGAAAAATGGTCTGTCAAAAAAAATTAACGTGTGAATAGATCTGATGATGTCACCAGGACCAAAGGTTGTTATTGGGGGATTAGGATTTGTGTGTTGGGGCGGCTGAGGGGTACACAATCAGCAGCAGAATAATGGATATAAATTTACATCAGTTCTGCAACACGGCAAGGAATTGTGAACATACATTTACATTGGAGTGTTCTGAAGTGGTCTACAGTCAGTTGTGAATGAAAATTTTGATAATCATGTCTGACTACAGCGTAGTTTCTGGTGAACCTTCATACAATTGAGCTGACAGACTCCACATAAACCAGTTATAATATTACACGTTGGTTCTCGCTTATCAGGCTCGTCCAGTCTTGCATGTTACTTCTGTAAAAATTCCTTTATCTATGAAATATCTTAGCTCTAAGTAAGTCGGGGCCCTGGTTGGGGAACACACAGTCAGCCAATAACCCTCAGTGTCTCTCTTAACCCTCCATGTCTTACATTCACATTATTTCTACTTTGTTTTTCATTTCTAGTTTGGTCCTCAAAGTATTATTCTATGTTCAAGACAATCCATCATTTATTTTACAAGAGGATCCCCTTTTAAATAAATACAAAGACAAATAACACATTGGGGCAAATTTAACATTCCTTTACAGCAGTTTGCACATAAGTCACAATTGGATTTCGGGTTAAAAAAAAAAAAAATTGCAACTTCTTAGAATTATTTTTAATTATGTCAGAAATCTGACGTAAATAATAGTTAAAATTTATGCCAGCTATGAGATGGCATAGCTTTCAGTGCAGGCACATGCCCTTATCAGAGAGTGCCCCTGATTTTATAAAACCTTATAAATCAGACGCACCCTCCACTGACGCAGTGAATTAAAAATGCCGTTCTTCATAAATCTCCCCCATTGTGTTCTCTCTAGTGATGGGGCTTGTGTATGAGACAGAATTAAAAGGGCCCCATACACCATTAACAGCTATTCGCTGAATGTTCATCCTTGTCCAACAGCTGTTTCTATCAATTGCCACATACATATGCCTACCCAGCTGAGTGTGCATGTGCTTTCACTGGGGAGAGGAGAGTAAGATGCTGCCAGACCTCTTTTCTTTCAGAGGAACAAAGCACGGGCATAATAAAAATTAAACATGCCTGATCCTTTCTTCCCCCATCATCTGTTGGGAGAGAGTCAGAAGAACCCCATACACACAACACAGTCAGCTGGTCCTACTGAAAGTGGCAGGTTTGGACTACTTGTAAGGAGAGAATTCCCGTGCTGGGCCCTCTCCATCAGGCCCTGCCCCTGATGTATCCGTTTTGTCTAAAGTGTTCCTTTACTAGCTCTATAGGCTGTGTCACACTTCCCTTACACTTGCATGTGTCTGTGGATAAAATATAGTGAAAAGAAAATTCCATTCTTGACAATATGAATGTTTATTAAAAGGTGGATTTTTCCTTTAAGGTATATGGAGGCCCCGGGCCTTCACCTTGGTCATAAATTAAGCAGGTTCTTACACTGAGGGCAAGTTCAGATGTGGCTTTGCTATGACTTTTTTCACTGCAAAATATCTGCAAGAAATTTATTGCATATATGAGCATGGCGTGGAGGGACAGGACCGTCTTAGTGCTGGAAAGTGGCAGTATGACAATGTAACGCCTATATATATATATATATATATATATATATATATATTATATTATATAATATACACACACACACACACTATATACAGTTGGTCATATCCTTCCAGCCACCATGTTACCAATAATGACATGTGTCGGCTCATTCTCACCCTTGCTGACGTAGATATTTTCTTCTTTTTACAGATTGATAAGTACCTGTACGCAATGCGACTTTCAGATGAAACATTATTGGACATAATGTCCCGCTTCAAAAAAGAGATGGAAAATGGTCTCTCGAGGGACACAAACCCAACAGCAATTGTCAAAATGCTTCCAACATTTGTGAGATCGATTCCTGATGGATCAGGTAGGCTGCATGATATTAACGTGTTTTCCTAGGGCTGCACTAAAGGCCGCTCAGGTTTTGGCCAGATTATATGACTAAGCAGATTTATGAGAGATTATTTTCCTCTTTTTGAACAGTTAGGTATTGTCACATTGAGATTATTCATAAAAGGAAAACCTTTCCTCTTTATATGCTGACAAGGTTACAG
Source organism: Leptodactylus fallax (assembly GCA_947044405.1). Taxonomy (NCBI): domain Eukaryota; kingdom Metazoa; phylum Chordata; class Amphibia; order Anura; family Leptodactylidae; genus Leptodactylus; species Leptodactylus fallax. The sequence continues at coordinate 861,401 of CAMRHE010000005.1, read as the reverse complement.
TGATGTAATAGAAAATCCCACGGGCGGTATTGGTGTATTGGTGTAACCTGTGCAGCTGAACAGGGGCCCGCAAGGTCAGAGGGCCCTATCACCACAACTACAGATTGTGGGTAAATGCCTAAACTAAAGAACCTCAAAGAGAATTACTGGTAGATTGTTAGAAAGACATAAGGGGGTGCCCTATGCTGAGATATTGAAAAACAAGGGGCTCCTAGAAAATTCAACAATTAAATCATTTTATTGTGTGCATACCAGCAAGAAAACGTCTGCTAAATCATGTATTGTATGTGTAGTTAAGTCAGAGCCATACACTAGGGCTTGTTACACCTTTTCTACCTAATCCTAACCAATCTATGGCAATTTTGGGGGTCAACCAAAAAGCCCAACATGTATTGCACAAAATGCTCCCAACAGCTCCAAATATCAGAATATAACACAACATACCTCCTAGCAGTGCCAAATAAAGTAGCACAGTGCATGACACAATAGCTCCTGAATAGCACTACATAGCACAATGCCACACAAGTTTTCCCTGTAGATGAACCACATACCACCCCCTTGGTAGTAGCATTTGACTCTTGACCACCCCTTCTCCTAATGGCAGCTGTACTGTATCCAGAACCTCATCCTCCCAGAATGGGAACTTAATGTAGGTGGGAGGGAGAGAGTCAGGAGAGCTTTCTAGGCTGTTACCTCCACTGCAATCTCCAGACTCCCTGGGTGCATGACCTGTACATTCATGGCCATGTGGCCATGACAGATGGACAGATATATCCACACAGCAAACAATGGTTTCCATTAAATTACTGCAAAAAGAGATCTGCACAAAGTAGATTATACAATTGCATACAGAGGTTTAACTTGATGCTACAGGAGCTCAATGCAAAACTCGCAAAGGGCCCATTGCCTACCGTATGCCCATTATAATACTGGTGCCTCCTTGTAAGGTAGAGGGTCCTTTGGGCCACATCAGGACTATTTGCAAATGCTACCTCTGCACCACTTCTTGCTTCATCCCTGGTTTCATAACTTTTCATTTTCCAGTCATTAAAGGGGTGTTTGTATATTAAAGGGGCTTTCCAAGAATTTATATTGAAGGCCTGATACCCAGCAGCTCCACCAATCAGCTGTCTGAAACAGTGTGCGCAGAATCAGGTGCAGTGCACTTATACAGGAGCTGAGCTGCAATAGTACATCACCGACTCAGAGTGCATAGTGTACAGAGCTATGTTAGCGGCGGATGTCAGACCCCCATCAATTCATTACTGCCCACCTAATTTAAGGATAGGCTGCCAATACCAACAGAAAATCGGTGCAGATCCCAGAGGTGTATGTGCCTTTAAACATTTATGGCGTATCCACAGGCATGTCAACCTCTGGGATCTGCAACTTCTGCACAGGGATCCTCAAGACTTTTGTCCCACCAAGTGTGCTGGACACTGACCAAGACAGCAAGTTGAAAAGGGAGTAGAGACGTAGCTTTGCATGTACACCGCTCTGACCATTCATTTTTATGGAAGTCACAGCTTAGATGTTTTCTCTGGCAAGCGGGGTCCTAGAAGTGGGACCCATATCTGTTAGAAACGTGAACATATCCTATGAATATGCTGTAAATGTCTAAAATGGGAATACCCCTTTGAACTTTTCCTCTATAGTTTAGGTGACCATTGCATGCTTTGGTAATATAGTGTGTGTAACCAGATACAGCTTTGTATGTACCAGCTGTATTCTGGACTGTATATCTGCTTCCTGATACTTGCCATGTATTTGAATAGCAGCATTCTCTGACCTTATCTGGGTAGGAATGACCCACTTTCTCCTTTACTCCTAAGTAGCTAGAGCAAGGCCTCTAAAACAGTAGCTAATCTCCTTTACTAGGTGCATTGGCCTAGTGCTATTAGTGTATATGTTGCCTGACTACAGCTTTTTAGACACTTACAGTACATTGGAGATAATTCATGTCTCTCTCCAAATCTATTGGTGGTAGAAAAATGTAATAATTTTAAATGCTCATAAATAGTTGGAGGACTAATGTCATGTGCCTGGTATCTTGAATTTACTTTACAGACTGAGATAACCCCTATGTTTTCACATTGTGGTGGGCAAAAATGTGAACGTAGTGAATCTGTGAGAACTCGGAATGATTTTAAAAGATTGCAGTCAAAGGTGTTTGGGTAATTTTGTAATCTTGGGCATGGTTCCAGTTCTCCCAGCTCCACCTTTCTAGTACCAATGTAATATCATGAATTATTCCAAGAGTGGCTCCAGGGGACTGGGACAGTGCCCATTGAAATAATTTATTCTGGTCTTTTCTATGGTTGTTAAAAAAAAGCTGCTTCCAATAGAGCGGTGTCACAGATCCGCACACAACAACCAAACAATTGCTTACAGTTTTGGTTTTTTTTTTTTGTAAAGTTCTACATTTTTATATACATACAGAGGAAGCTAACAAGCGGTAAAGTCAAAATGCAACAGTCAGTGAAATCTAGCAACATACCGAGAATTTAACACTGCAATTCTCAAACAAGAGAGAATAAAATAAAAGGAGGGGTGGAAGGTGAGGGGAGGGCCGAAAACATATATGGTTGTGGTGTTCTGCTCAGGTGATAATGTGGTGGAATATTTCCTTAGGAGAGACAACAATGGGGTGTGGTATGAATTTTGTCTGGGATCACAAGGAAGCATTTATAGCTGCGACTTCAATGTTTGTAGCTCTGAGATGTCACATTACAGAGGGGAACGGCATGCTTATAGCCTAAAAGGTTCCCTTGGTTACAAGCTTGTCGTAGGGAAACAAAACACTTGGACATTGGAACAGATTAATACCCTGACTCTAAAGTTCACAGGCTACGAAAGGTGACACTAAGAACCTAGGAAGAATGGATGTGTTTGCCATAATAAGCAGTCATATTACTGCACATGGAAATGTTGCTATGTGTAACGTTTTCTTGCCAGCTAAATTTGGTTATGATGCCCATCATGCCCTATCCATGTTTTCCACAATGGTAGACGCTAGAGACAGTCGATGTGCACCTATAGAATGTTAGATTATCCAATTTAATGTGTTTGGTGAGCTTTAGAGATGAAAGTAGGATAAGACCTCATAGACTTCAGCAGAGACCCATGTATATTTGAATTATCAGGGGGGGGGGGGGTTGGAAAAAGTGGTTTACTTTTACCGTAGACTGAAAGACAAGTCCTTGTAAGGTTTTTGGACATACATCATAGTGTTACAGGTGGTCAGTAGAACATTACAGATTCCAGTATCTGACACTAACTATAGTAGTTCTTATAAACTTTGCTGTTTTCCAGGACTATGATATTTGTGACTTTCCTTAGAATAGGCCTTTAGTATTAGCTCTGTAAAGTCTGACACCTGGGAGGCCCTGGCAATCAGCTGGTTAAAGAGCTTGCAGCAATTGGGTGAGCTCCATCAATTTTTCTCAGGGAAATTACATCAACTCTATTGGCCATATGGCCATGCTGCAGCTCAGTCCCAGTTCAAATGAATGGGGATGAGCTGCAATACCAAGCACATCCACTATATAATGTATGGTGTTCTTTGTAAGGAGTGAAGAGGCCACAGTGATTAATATAGTTCTAGAAGGCTTGAGCCATGAACATCTTTCCCTGTGCTTTGGTTAAGAGGGTTTGCTGTCGGACTGTCGGCAGAGAAATAACTGGCAGCAGATACCTCATTCATTTATGTCTGTTCACCCTCTATGGGAGATCCAGAAAAATTTTCATGTAATAAATTTATTTGTTAAGAATGTGTCAGCTAACTGTCAGATGTTGGGAACCAACCACTAGTGTTTACATGGCAAATCTCCAAGAACTGACCATGTATGACATGTCGCTTCACCTTCAACACAGGCCCACACACCCCAATTTTTGAGACTATTGCAGAATAGTATTGTGAATAGTAGTACAAAAGCCATTCCAGTTCTTAGCATTCTTTACAATCCCATGACAAGAAGCTATTCTTATCTATTGCAAGTAGACAGGCAGTACTCCTGGGGCCATCATGTAGTGAGGCAGAGCTAAGATTTAACCCATGGAGCCATTTTAACCTGTTTGGGTGGTTTGCTAATGGAAGCGGTTTGATGATATTTACCCTGTGACATTTCAAAGGCGGCATTTCTGGCCAGTGTTGTCTGTATCTCTGGTTTCTTCTATTCCTATATTTAGCCTTGAGGCAATGACAGCTGAGCAACAGGCTGGTTAAAAATACAGGGCGCTATCAAAATGAGAAGGACAGAGTGGTTGAGATTGAAGGTCTGTCTGTGACACCTGAGCATCTGCTCTCCTTTGTTATAGGTTACCTATCTTTATACATAACCTACATATAATGCACATGTTCTACAATTTACCAGCTTTTATACTTCTTGGTGTGAGGTTTATGGGTGCAAATAGTGATATGAATGATATAGCGCTCACAAATTACATTTTTTCAGGGGTCATACTGGGTTCCTCTCTTACCATGTTTATGGCCAGAAGTGTAACTGTAATCTCCTAGGCCCCAATGCTATATGTGTAACAGGGTCCTCTGTTTACATGTGCCATTTATTGTACTGGTATCTTCCTTTCGGCCCCTGGATCAAGGCTCTGGATGCTGCCACCTATAGCTGCACCTCTGGTTTGGCCATTAAGTTAAAGTATACATTTTCCTAGCTGCATCATTCATAGTGTGATTCTCCTGAAGTTGAGTGTCCTACAGAATCTGAATGGCTGTTGTGTCTTAACAAGCATCCTGACAACTTTAGGCTAGGTTCACACTTGCTCCGGGCTCTCCATTGTTGCGGATAACCATTGTAACCGGCAGACCCCATAGACTATAATGGGTCCACCGGGTGTCTGCTGCTTTTATACTGAAACTGGCGGAGAGAAAAGTCCTCCATGCAGGACGTTTCTCTCCAGTGATTTTTGGCGGAATCTGCGCCGCTACGGAGACTCCGACACACACCTAGCCTTAACCTATGATTCCGGCATATCTGTATTTATTTGGTAGTGCACATCATTGGCCGTCAGCATAACTTCTCTTACTGAGAGTAATCTTGTATATATCAGCCTTAGAGGTGAATAAGTCATATCCTTCCTAAACATCAATGCTTTATCTGTACCAACCCCCAACCATCTTGCAATTTGTAGAATACATTTCTGCCCAGTGACACTACACTTTTTAATGGTATGATATACCATCATAGCTTCATCTACCCAGTTATAGTATTGCTTTACTTGCTTGCACAGATGTAACTTGAAGCTTCAGGGCCTCAATGTGAAATATGTAATGGGCCCCCATCATGGGCTAGCTAGAATACTTATGTAGTCTTATGGACACCCTGAAACTCCAGGGCTGATAGTGATTGCTCTCTCTGCCTATAGAAATTCCAAAAATTGTAAAAATTCCAGCATCCAACGACAAAATATTCTTGAGATAAAAATAACTTTTAATCCATATCTTTTATAAAAGTAAACACAATGTCACAATAGTCCAACACCAACAGCTTACGTGTTTCAGGGCAAGCTGCCCGTTACTTATGAGTAAGAAGCAGGCTACCCTGAAACACATAAGCTGTTGGTGTTGGAAGCCGATCCATCTCATCGCGAGCAGGGCCTTCACTCCTATGGTTTGATATATTCATTTCTCTGTGCTGCAAAATATGTTGGCGCTATATATAAATAAAATTATTAATAATAAATGATAATTAATAATAAATGGTAAATATTATTATTACTTATTATATAGAAAGACAGACAGGTATCAAGCTTCTGCCACAATGCCCTTTATGCTTTTGCTTACTTCAGAATTTGAAATCGACTCCAGTTATGGTGTCTGTCATCAAATTCAGTAGAAATTCCGATATAAGTCAGCTGTTGGTAATGGGAAGGGTAGATGAATGCTTATTTATAGAGCCCTGTGGTGTCTAGTTAGACCCAAGTTAGCTATGTTGATAGGACGCATCATAATGTCACATAATTCTGTTACTTACTAGTATATCCTTATTATTACCCGATGTTTTATGCTTAGTATTATGTATGTTTTCTACTGATCTATCGGGATGAGTTTACAGTTTGCATTGCTTAATAATATTCTACGCAACCCTAGATAATTTTCGCCACATTAACCGCGCGCTTACCATTTTATGTACATTGCGAATTATCCAGAGTTTAGTTCAAGTGCAGCTCTGGTCTAGTCAAGCCTGACAAAGGGACATCTGTTCTAGTGTTTATTCTGTACTACACGTGCAATAAAATGTCTAATTATAGGGAGCTGTCCTCCTGTCGCCCGTAGCCTTGATCAGATAAAGATATACACAATTCTTGTCTTGTAATACAGAAAAAGGAGACCTTATTGCACTGGATCTTGGAGGATCACATTTCCGTATTCTCCGTGTGAAGGTTTCACATGAAAAGAAGCAGACAGTTCAGATGGAAAGTGAGATATATGACACGCCTGAGGACATTATTCATGGCACCGGAACACGGGTAAGCATTATTAAAAGTTTAAAAAAAAAAAAAAAGTCAGCTCCGAGCATGTATGTGTTTTCAATGGGAAGGGTGGAGTAAACTGCCACCAGACACCTCTGCAAAGAAAAGGCACATTGAAATCCAACATGCCGATTATTCTTTACTGCTTTCCTCCTGATATCATGATAGGTAACAGATCCTGAGAAAATAAGCAATTATGACCAACTTTCCTCAAAAATTTCTTGCTTGACAATTTCATTTTTTAGCAGACAGAAGTCTGCTGTAGGCCACCACAAACTCTAGTTTACATTAAATTTCTGATGTTTTTAAATGATTGTCGTGCCGAAATCAGCCATTTTGGCCAATTTTTAGTTTCATGAGCAGCTAAAGAAGGGAGACTGAGGCCGCACGTTGCGGAAAGACAGCTTTTTTTGTTGCAGATTTTGCTGCGGTTTTTTGAGCCAAAGGCAGGAGTGGATTGAGCAAAAGGGAGAAGTATAAGAACTTTCTATATATTTCTCATTCCTTTTGTAGCCAGTCTTGGCTTTGGCTCAAAAAACACAGTAAAATCTGCAACAAAAAAATCTGCGTGGGGCCTCAGCCTAAAGCTGTTCACAGTTCCCCAGTGCTAGAGCTGCAGATGTTATTCTGTTGGACAGCCTGTTCCTTTAAACCCAAGAGGCATAAGGAGAGTGGATGACAGCAATTTATTAATAAAGTTCTCCTGCCATTTAGTTGTGGGGCAATCGACCTAATGCTTCATAATTAATTTTTTTATATTTTGCAATACTTGAGCCAGGCTATGTAAATGCAGTCAGGCTTAGGCTCTGTTCACACTGCATTTGAGCCTTCTGTTGGAAGTATATGGCAGAAATATTTCTCAATATATACCTCTAACAGAAGGCTCTGGCATATGCCACCCATAAGACTCCCATGTGAAAAAATATCTAGTGCACGCCATACTTTTATTTACTTTATATTACTGCATTAAGTGCCATAGTCCACTATACTAAACACACACACACACACGCTGACACATACTGGCCTGATGTATGTCATTGAGGCCCTATGTATAAGAAGAGCTGCATATGCCAAGCATAGTGCCAATATGTAGACACCCTTCAATCTGTTCTGTTTGTATGATCAGTAACTCACTTCTCTTCTATAGTCATTATGTGAGTCTTTGGGCAGTTCTGCTATACTTATCCATAGCCTTTTACAATTTATTATACAAACAGTCCATTTGAGTGATATATCCTGAAACCACTTAGGTACGTTTGCTTACTACTCATTTTATCAGCTTGTCTGGGGAATAAGGATGTCACATGGAAGTGGTAATGGATTTAACGGGATGATCAATGAACCATTTTATTCCAATCCTGTTGGTATTCCAGATTATTGTTGGTTTAGTAAACCTCCACGTCAACTATTCCTTCCACCCATTGTCTGGTCACAATGGCTTTTCTTGGTAGTGTTTGCATTACAAGTATTAGCTTGGTCAAATGTAACTTTACATCTAGTGAAAATGCTCGAATATCCTTGGGAATGGCTTAAGTGTGACAGCTGCAAGTATGGAAACCACACACAGACAAAAATCAGCCCAACCATGGTGGCCAATGGATGCACTATGTAAAGGATAATATATTGTATTATCTGCAACATTGTGCAGCTGGTGGCCTATGAGTGGATAGGGTTTTTGCAGCATGCATTTGCCGCACCCAGGGCCTCCAAGTGTGCCATCAACCGAAGTAGCAATATACTTTCGTGCTATTAACTCCATGATTCAGATTGGCTGTCTATTAGCAGGCTATAGATAACCTTTTCTGACAGCCTGCAGCAAGGGTGGCTGGATATCCACTTTCAATAGCTGCTGGCTGAATGCTAGTTCACATGCATGTTCGGTTTGGCCCTATGTCCATGAGTGGGGAGAGAGAAGTTAGCTAGACACCTCTGGTTGTGGCCTACATCCCTTGAGGACAAAAGGTTGAGAGTGTTAAAATTCGGCATGCAATACACATTAAATGCTTGGCTGCACCTCACCTGGCAACTTGAACACTGGGGTAGGCCCTTTTAATGGCTAGGCCCCATGGAAACTGTGCAGGCTACCTTATGACCTTTAGTTTTTTTTTTTTTTTTTAGTAGTCTTCAGACTACAGGCTGCCACCATTCTGTGGACAATAGACCAGATGCTGTAAATGGTTTTGATAGCAACAAAAGGAAATTAAACATTCTGTATAGGTCTGTCACAGTGAGCACCCATCTCAGAAATAATGGCCATATCTACATGCAAGCTTGTACTATCCCTACATATAAGTCTCTCTAGGTTTACGATATATTACAGATCTTAATCATTTCACTGTTTTCATGAATGTTTTGACACCCGTTGACAGATGTTGTGGCATGCTTGGTGTCAAGCGAGCTGAGATGTAAAGAACAATGTGTATTTACATCTGGTCAGACTGGTGAATGTGTGGGTGGAGGGCTTACTTAGGAATATTTAAGAAACAATATCTCAGTAAGCAGCTGACCATTACAATGAACCTTTGTGATAAATCCTTCTGCACCCTATTGTAGCCGGCATCTGCTACATTCCTCCTGGACAATAGCATGGACATACATGGGAAATTTGGCCTAATCCATGGAGCATTTTAATCATTTTTACTTCTACTTCTAGCATTAGGAAATTTCCCACCAAGCAAATGGCTTTACCATGAAATTATTTGTATAGGGAGAAATATTGTTCACCTGCATTGACCCATGTGATTTTTTTTTTGAGCAGCAGCAAGGTGAATATTACAATCATAGAATTTATCAATAAAGACAATACATGCAGTCTAAGTATTCTGACCAATCATTATAGCAACATATTTGCTAAGACTTCCCTTCCAGGCGAATTAACTGGAGCATCTAACATGCTGTGGTCTTATTTAGCCCCATAAACTTGGCAGTCACTCTTATTCCATACATCCCCTACAATGAAAGAGGTTGTACCAACCCCACCTTTTCCTTTAAAATAGAGGAGATGGGAACCCCATTGTCACAGGACACTAAGTGATCCGACATTTGTCACATATCCTGTGTAACTGGCGACCTTGGGACAGTCCCTACAGAAGTTTGGCAGGATAAGATTTACATTTTTTTTTCCCCCAGAAGCAGAACCACATCTGTCCACGGGGTTTGTGTGGAATTTCACCTCATCCTCAATTAAATTAATAGGATAAACTGCACTTCCAGACATATATGTCCATATAGAGATGCAGTGCTGTTTCTGGAAGAAGGGGGCGCAAAAAAAAAAAAAAAAAAAAGGAAACCTTTTTCTAATACTGCAAAATTCAGTCCATATGGATCGATATGCTCATGAGATAACACACAAGAAAACCAAACATAAGACACCCCACATATCAACCAGTTACAACCTTGTCATAGCTTGGTTATGTCAACCGAAACCACCAATTTCAGCAGGGCCAGCCAGCCATCTGATGCATGGGAGTATTGTGACTTTCCCTGATAGCATATGTTGGGGGAAAGAAGGATTGGGTAGTTTGATTTCAACATGCCCAATCCAGTTGTTCTCAAGAAAGATAAAGATAAGCTGCCACTAGAAGTGTCAGACAGCAGCTTACTCCTCTCTTCTCATTGAGTATACATTCGCTCTCAACTGGAAGGAATACTTGTTGGCTGAACAACCTGGGTATGGTCACTTGAATTCCTTATTATTGCCACAGATATGCCAAGATACAGTTTAGTGTTTAGGGAGATTATTATATGTTGTATTGATCCAAAGTGTGCCTCATCTTTGAGACGGTATATTCATTTTCCTTATTATATCTACAGTATTGTAATATATTTTTCCTTATTCCATTAGCTTTTTGACCATGTTGCTGAATGCCTTGGAGATTTCATGGAGAAGAAGCAGATAAAAGACAAGAAGCTACCAGTTGGATTCACCTTTTCCTTCCCATGCAGCCAGTCAAAACTAGATGAGGTAACATAACCCAAATATTCCGCTAGAAAGCAGGAAGGGTTAGAGGCACCGCCAGATTCATTTTTTTTTTAAAGGCAAAATCTTGGCACACAGGACTTCCTCAAGCTGTATTTGCCCTACAATAGAGCTTTGAAAAATGTATCCAGCAGTGCTTCAGACCGTTCTTACATATTGGAATTGCATCGCAGGTCATGGTAAAACCCACCTCTAACGCCCACGCTTCAACCTTACCTTGGATACACCAAGCATGTCTAATAGGTAATTGTTACACGATTAACAGATCATGCAGAGGAGTAGCTTGAAGTACCTCAATTTATAATGAGATCCAGGGCTGCCGTCTTATGTGGTAAACAGGACTTTGTGCTACATAGACGTTGGTTATCCACCATGAAAAACACTCAGAAAAGCGTCAGACGTTATTCTGTCTACACAAGGGAAGTGTTCTGAATACTATGGACACCTATAGAGACTCATTTATATAGAGACATCCCTCAGTTGTTTGACCCCATGGTCTACACTGATTGCTACATATTATAGATCATCCCCCAACAGCAATCTATATCTGAGTCCCCTCCTATCCTCCATTGCATTATTTGAGGTTCAGGGCATTCACTAGGAGATCTATATTGGCTGAGCAGTCCCACAGTGTGGACAGACTCTTAAAGCCCCGTCCTGGTGTTATGAACTGTTTATGTCATTAAACCTCCTCCTACCTTATTGCAGTAGTGAATTCTGCCTATGAGCTATTCTTTTATAAGAATTTATTTTGATATTTTTAAATTATATTAATAAAGATTATAGATTTTAGAGATACTCTCTTTGGAAAGTGACACTTTCTATAGGCTTTGGTTATCCAACATATAGCAAAAATGTGAAAACAGCTGCAAATCGCATACAATACACACGTGGACAAAATTGTTGGTACCCCTTGTTAGATGAAAGAAAACCCCACAGTGGTCACAGAAATAACTTGACTCTGACAAAAGTAATTTGCCAAACTACATGCTGACAAGCCACAAAGCTTCTGGGAGAATGTCCTATGGACAGATGAGACAAAAATCGAAATTTTTGGCAAGGCACATCAGCTCTATGTTCACAGACTGAAAAATGAAGCATTCTTGAAAAGAACACTGTCCCTACTGTGAAACATGGAGGAGGCTCTTATGTTCTTGGGCTGCATCTGGCACAGGGTGTCTTGAATCTGTGCAGGGTACAAATCAAATCTCAAGACTATCAAGGGATTCTAGAGAGAAATGTGCTGCCCAGTGTCAGAAAGCTTGGTCTCAGTCGCAGGTTATGGGTCTTGCAACAGGATAATGACCCAAAACACACAACTAAAAACACCCAAGAATGGCTATGAGGAAAACATTGGACTATTCTGAAGTGGCCTTCTATGAGCCCTGACCTAAATCCTATTGAGCATCTTTGGAAGGAGCTGAAACATGCCGTCTGGAAAAGGCACCCTTCAAACCAGAGACAACTGAAGCAGTTTGCTCATGAGGAGTGGCCAAAATACCTGTTGAGAGGTGCAGAAGTCTCATTGACAGTTACAGGAATCGTTTGATTGCAGTGATTGCCTCAAAAGGTTGTGCAACAAAATATTAAGTTACGGGAACCATCATTTCTGTCCAGGCCTGTTTCATGAGTTTTGGGTTTTTTTTTAATTCTGTTGAAGCATGGTTGAAAAGCAATGTCTGACTTCCATTTGTTCATTTTCATAGAATATTTATATATTAGTACTTTTGTCAGATTCAAATTATTTCTGTGACCATTGTAAGTTTTTCTTTCATTAAACAAGGGGTACCAACAATTTTGTCCACGTGTGTAAATGTAAAACTCAGATCTCCATTCCCCCAGCAATCGAGTGCTGGTTCTCAGATAGCCCCACCTGTCTCTATGTATATGCATGTGACCACAGCATCATGACTTTCATCACTGAGTCACAATACCATTTATATAGCATGTGACTACCACAGTCATTGATTTGGCTGCAGTAGACACATGTGGACCACATGTAAACAGACCAGGATTGACATCAGAGAAACAGCACTGGATCACCAGGGGAGCAGAGAAGTGAGTACTGATTTTTATTTTATGCCATATGTGGCTGCTTTGTTATAAGTTGAGTAACCCCTTTAGAGTACCAGACTGATGCCCATTGTTGAACTGATAATCTATCTTATGAATAGAATATCATTTATTATTATATTATCTGAAGGGCAATTTGTAGAGGGCAGAAACTAGAATCTTTGTTGTTCTAAATTAAAAGCATTTTTTATTCCCATTTGGTCTTGTCTTCAATGAAAATAACGGTGGGTGTAGAGTAATAGACATTATTAACATGGTTCACCCCTCTGTTACATTATATTTCTAGAACAATTCACTTATTTCAGTATTGTTTCCATAGGGTATTTTGCTCACATGGACCAAACGATTCAAGGCTAGTGGAGTTGAGGGGATGGATGTGGTGAAACTGTTGAACAAGGCCATTAAGAAACGAGGGGTAAGACTGTTTTTGAGCAAAAGTTGTAAATATTCAGCACAAAAAGCAAATAACCCTATGTATACTGTGACAAATGTATCATTGGTGGCATAACTAGATTTCCTTGTATCTATCAGTATGACGTGCAGATTTCTGGAGTTATTTTATTTTGGAGCTATATATAGTCGCAGATGACTAACATTCGGTACCACATATGCATTTGTAGATTGTGCTAACAAACAAATGGTCTAGGAATAAAAGATACATGAATTATATCGTTTTAAATGTCTGTGTAGTTATTAATGTGACCTTCCCATTCAGAATAAAAATTTCCAGACTCATGCTATTTCATGCATATTGCATTTGGTAGCATCAGGGTTAGCAGGTCAAGGACCCACTATACTACCCAAACTGATTTGACTTTGGGGTACCTCTAAGGGCCTTGTCTAAGATGGTGTTCACCCTTTAACCCATGTGTAGGGATCTGGAATTCTCGGTGGCAAAATTTGGTAGGTTAGGACCAGGAGGGATTGGATGGGGACACAGTTACTTGTGCGTGCTGATCCTTTAAGAGACAGAGCCAGTGCAGGCATCCTATGGATAGCACTGACACCAGATAGTGAAGTGGAGGACTCCAGCTGGGAGCAGAGAGGGGCAAGGTGACAGAACACAGATAGGCGAGAGCAGCGGGAAGACAGGACGCTGGCCGCTCATCCACTAAGGCTAGGAATTGGAATAAAAACACCAGAAAGATTAAAAAGGAGGCCACTGGATATTTATTGTGAATTGGAGGGTCACTTTAAAGGTTTATGAGTAAGAAGTGATTTTCTCACTGTTCGTACTTGTTCCCTAGGACTATGAAGCCGACATTATGGCTGTTGTAAATGATACTGTTGGGACTATGATGACCTGTGGATTTGATGATCAGCGCTGTGAAGTTGGCATAATCATTGGTAACATGATACAGGCATTTGTGTATAATCGTTCTAACCATGGATAAGACAGCAATTGGCAATAATGTGATTTATCTTCTAAGGTACCGGAACTAATGCTTGCTACATGGAGGAGCTGAGACACATTGATTTAGTAGAAGGAGATGAGGGCAGAATGTGCATTAACACTGAATGGGGTGCTTTTGGAGATGATGGATCTCTGGAAGACATTAGGACGGAATTTGATAGAGAGATTGACAGAGGTTCCTTGAATCCAGGAAAACAGCTGTAAGTAATGTCACATATCAAGAGTAGTTTACACTAGCTAAAAATTCACTTTTAATTTTGCTGCACATAGAAATGAACTACATTCATTTTGGCGAACTACTATAACCATTGTCACACCTACAAGCCAGTAGTAGTAGTAGACTACCTCTGAACAATTTGTACTATGGATAATCGCAGATGATTTATCTAAGTGCCCTGAAGTTAGGTCATCAGAATGGCATGGGTCCAACACACATGTTCATAGTTACTGATTGGAAGGGGTCCAACAGTTGGCACCTCCGCAGATCAGCTGTTTCCTAGAGAGCTCATCTTCTGACATTGTTGACGACATTTAAGTACTCAGCTCTGCTGCTAAGAGGGCGGTGAGTGAGCAGCACGTACAGAATGTCAGGAGCTTCACGGCCTGGCAAACAAGTGATCTGCAGAGGTCCCGACTGTCGGACCCCTTCCAATCTAAAAGTTAAAAAAAAAAAAACCTACACAATATGCAGTAACTATGAACATGTGTGTTAAACAATAGCATTGTATCAAATGATTGTCAGTGGTGAAGATTTATGGTAGAATACTGAACGCCACATTGCCATCTCTTGGAGTCACATTTTTGGAGTGTCAGTTTGATCAATGTTATTTAATCTGTACAGGTTTGAAAAGATGGTCAGTGGAATGTACATGGGAGAACTTGTCAGACTTATCTTGGTGAAGATGGCCAAAGAAGGACTACTCTTTGAAGGAAGAATCACTCCAGAGCTGTTAACTAGAGGAAAATTTGAAACCAAACATGTATCTGCCATAGAAAAGTAAGTAGTGTACAAAATATGGTGCTCACGCCCTTGTAAAATACATCCCAATGCCCAAAGATATCAATATTCTCTGTTCAGCCTGTACTCTAAACGGAAATATTGGTAACAGAGCAAAATGGTGGAAATAAGTCCTGTAGATCCACAGACCAAACCTTCCATGCACGCTCCTAGGACACACCTAAGTGTTTTGGTATACAAAAAGTAGGTTTACATGTGAAGTTATGACACCCACCCTGGATCTGAACAGGCCTGCTTAGGACTACTAAAGACTGTAGTTTATATACAAAGGTGATGACCAACTCCCCAAATCTCAAAAGTGTTATCCCTAGAAAGAGGGATATCATGAAGAGTTGGGATGTCCAATCTCCAGATAACACATTTCTGATAGCTAATTATAACAAAAAAGTTCACAAGAAATGCCAGTATTTTAGAATTCTGTATTTCTTTCAGGAACAAAGAAGGTTTAAGCAAGGCCAAAGACATACTGACTAGATTGGGGGTGGAACCCTCCCATGAAGATTGTATAGCTGTCCAGCATGTCTGCACAATTGTTTCCTTCCGCTCTGCTAACCTGATAGCTTCTACACTGGGTGGGATCCTAACTCGTCTTCGAGACAACAAAGGTGTTCCCAGACTGCGTACCACCGTAGGGATTGATGGATCTCTGTACAAGATGCATCCACAGTAAGTATGCTTAAAAGGCGTTGTCCAGCCTTTAGATATTGATGACCTGTCTTTAGGATAGGTCATCGATATCAGATCTGTGGGGGTCCGACTCCCAGCATCCCCAACAATCAACTAATACACACTATGTAGCGGCTGTACTGCAGCTTTGCACTCACAAAATTGAAAAAAATTCAGATGATAAACAAAGTTCCTTATTTATATAGCTGAAATTGAGGGGTTTTTTTTCCCTTAGCATTGGAAAATCACTCAATATAAAAATTATATACAAAGAGTGAAACCTGGTGCTAACACAACTAACAAATAATGGAATTTATAAAAACTACTGAAATGTTTTGTATGTTTTGTGCAGATATGCCAGGCGCTTGCATAAGATGGTGAGACGATTGGTCCCAGACTCAGATGTGCGGTTTCTGTTGTCCGAGAGTGGCAGTGGTAAGGGAGCAGCTATGGTGACTGCAGTGGCCTACCGTTTGGCTGAACAGAGGAGACAGATGGATGAGACACTTGAGGAGTTCACCCTCACTCATGAGCAGTTGTTAGAGGTGAAGAGAAGGATGCGGATTGAGATGGAGAATGGGCTGAAGAAGAAGACTCATGAGATTGCGAAAGTTAAAATGTTGCCAACATTTGTCCGCAGCACACCAGATGGCACGGGTAATGATCACTATCTAAATAGAACATATTTAGAAGGAAGCATGATACCAGTTTTGAGGACATACCGGCAGAATATGCATGCATCTTTATCCTTTATGTAAAATAGTGATCAGGTCCTAAACATCAAATTCCATATTTATAATCACAGAAAACTCATCTAAAAGTGCCGAAAATGGATGCAGTTTTCTTTAGTACAGCTAATCTTACTTGTGTGACAATTCTGTGAATATGTTGCATGTCCAGCATATGTCTCTCTCATGTTACTAGTATCTAAAATTGTATATTTCATCTTCACATGTTAACGAACTTCTACCTTAAAGGGATTGTCCATTTTCAGACCAATATTGAGAGACAAATGTTATGGTTTGTATAATAAAAAGTTATACAATTTCCCATGTGATGACCATGGACTGTATATCACATGACCTCGGACTGATTTTTATCCACTGGCAGTAAGCAGAATGAATGACAGCAGAGATCTAGAAAACCGTGAGGAATTGATACAGAAAGTATATTGGAAAATTGAACTTATTATACAAACAGTAACATTGGTCTCTTAATATTGGTCCAAAGGTGGACAAGTTATAAGCCGCTATCACATCACTCTTGTGTTTTCCTGCCAGAGATGAGCCATTACAACATGTCTGAATCCCCTTTTTCCTTAACAACTTTTGTCAAAGGAGAGTCAGGATGCCACTATACATATGCAATTGTCAGTCAGTCCTGCTGACTTATCTTTTCTGTGAGGCTAGCATTACAGTTAAAATGAATTTTCTGAGCCCCTGGGCAATTTTCATGGCCTATACTCAGGATATTCTGTGAGTATGAGCAGAGCTGCCGTGGCCCTGCACGGTTGCTATATGGCAGACAGTGCCTTCTTCCAGTACAGTCTCCTGTATAGCCAGGGGGCAGCCAGAACAGCTGGTCCATGCAGGGATATAAGGATAGGTCATTGGTATGACAGTGCCCGGGGAAGACCCTTCTATAGCAACTAACCTGACCATACTGTACATGCGAGATCCACTCATTTGACCAAAACCTCTCTCTCCTGACAGACTGCTAGGTTCTGCTGCATGTTCAATTGATCCCATCAGTTCTTAGTAACCTCCATGTCTGCCATTTATAAAAGCTTCTCTGTGTAAAAAAATAGTAGTTTCTGATACATTAAATATTGAGATCTTCAACATGGATTTATTCTAAATGTCTAATATACAACACTTCAACCCCAAAGACAGATTTAGGAGCGTATTATTTTGTTTCAGTCACCAGTCAGTTTGTGGTTAAAACATAACTTGACTATTTACTGGCATTATGAGGATTTATCATGCATAATTGTATGACAGTGTTTTATCTTGTTTCTTTAACTTTTCTAGAAAATGGTGATTTTCTGGCTCTGGACCTTGGAGGAACAAACTTTAGAGTTTTACTCGTCAAGATCCGCAGTGGCAAAAGAAGAACAGTGGAAATGCATAACAAAATATATGCCATTCCTATGGATGTCATGCAAGGGACTGGGGATGAAGTAAGTCATTGTACACATATATATACATATACACAGTACAGACCAAAAGTTTGGACACACCTTCTCATTCCAAGAGTTTTCTGTATTTTCATGACTATAAAAATTGTAGATTCACACTGAAGGCATCAAAACTATGAATTAACACATGTGGAATTATATACTTAACAAAAAAGTGTGAAACAACTGAAAATATGTCTTCTATTCTAGGTTCTTCAAAGTAGCCACCTTTTGCTTTGATTACTGCTTTGCACACTCTTGGCATTCTCTTGATGAGCTTCAAGAGCCCCCCCCCCCACTCCCCTCCCCCCCCTCCAAACGCCCTCCCCCGCCCCCCTCCCCTCCTCCCCCCCCCTCCCCCCCCCCCGCCCCCCCCCCCCCCCCCCCCCACCCTCCCCGGGGGCTGCCCGCCGGCCGGGGGGGCCCGGCCCCCCCGGCCGCCCCCCCCCCCCCCCCCCCCCCCGCCCAAAACCCCCCCCCCCCCCCGGGGGGGGTTTTGGGGGGGTTTCCCCCCTGAAAAAAAAAAAAAGGGCCCACCAAACAAACACCGACCGGAAGGGCCGCCCCCCCCCAGCAGGGGGGGGGCCCACCCCGGCCGGTCTTCTTCTTTTTTTTTTTTAAACTCGTGCTCCCCCCCCCCCCCCCCCCCCCCCCCCCCCCCGTGGGGGGGTCGGGCGGCGGCGGCGGCCGGCCCGCCCGCCCCCCCCCCCCCCCCCCCCTTTGCCCCCCGGGGGGGGTTTGGTGGGTTTTTGTGGTGGCCCCCCCCCGGGGGGCCCCCGTGGGCCGGTTTTTTTTTCTTTATTGAAAATTGCGTATCAGACAAAGGAAAAGAAATCAAAACAAATACATAACATGTTGCGCACCAAAAAACGAGAATTTCAATGTAAATTCACTCAACGCACCACATCCCACCTCGCCAGGTCCTCGTCCCATCCGGACCATATAACGTAGACTCGGTACAGAAAGAATATAATCAGGACATGCGTAATACTGTATACATCAGTTATCATGTACAAAACATGCAGTCAATAAGTCAAGGGTAACAACAAGGATACACTCCAAAATGAGAGGTCGTGGATACTCCTGGTGTCTCGCGCCCCTCACGGCATGAGTAAATTAATGGCAGAGCGCAATGAGGGAGCCGTATATTGGGTTACCGGAGAATTGCACCATGTTCCCCACACCTTATGGAATTTCTGAGGGCACCCTCTCCCTTTATACACAATCTGGTTATAAGGAAGAACAGTATTAACAAGTTTCTTCCACTGAGATACTGATGGGGGTTTCGGAGCCATCCATCGCAGTGCGATAGCTTTCCTAGCATAAAATAAAGACTCCCTCAAAAGGATTCTAACATGGTGTTGCCATATTTCTTCATCTAATACGCCGAAAAGGCATATCTCTGGGGTTAATGGTATAGGTTTAGCCAGAACTTCCGCCAGGAGATCCACGACCCCTTTCCAAAAACATTGCATGATCGGACATTCCCAAATCATATGCCAAAAGTCTGCCTGTGGACAAAGACACCTAAGGCATCCGGGGTTGGGCAGACGTCCCATTTTGTATAGACGGGAAGGTGTCAAGTAACATTGGTGTAGAATATACGTTTGAATCAGTTTGTTGTTAGCTGAAGGTGACACATGTTGAGGAGATTCAAGGATATCTTGAAACATCTCATCTGTGAGAGTTGGGATATTTATGCTCCATCGCGTCAAGGCCGGGGCGTCCAAAGTGGACACCTTGGCCTGTATCAGATGTGCATATAAAGTAGATATCAAACCCCCAGGGCCCTGTGAGCGAAGTATGCCGATAAGCGGATACTCAGATATATTGTCCAATCGATCCGGGAACTGAGAAGAAAGTGCATGTCTAATCTGTAGATATCTAAAGAACTGCGTTCTAGGGATGCCATAGGAGGAGCTTAGCGAGTCAAACGTTTTAAAAACCCCTTGTATGTACAGGTCACTAAGAGAGGACACGCCATACTGCGACCAGGCCCGGGCGCCAGGCAGGGCAAATAACGTCGGCAGACCAGGGTTGTGCCAAAGCGGGGTCTCCGCAGGTATATCAGAATAAGTGGACACCTTTTTCGCCTGACGCCAGACCTGTCCCGCCAGGGCATGGATGGGCAACAATTTCCCCCTAAACAAGGCCGGGTGTTCCAACACCGGCCACAGATTATGCAGACCCAGGTGGTGAGCCAGATGTGCCTCGGACCCCGGTAGGGAATCAGATGAGAGCCACTTCCTAATAAAACGGAGCTGTCCTGCTAGGTAGTAAAGAAACAGATCAGGGAGTGATGTGCCCCCGAGCTGCTTCGGTCGTTGTAGAGATGACAACCTAAGCTTAGATCTAGAGTTTCCCCATATAAAGGAGATAATGAGGGAGTCCATTTGTTTAAAAAATCTAAGGGGCACGGACACAGCAGAATGGCTTATAGCATATAGACATTTGGGTAGTACTATCATTTTAACTAGGTTGATTCTACCAGCCACCGACAAAGGCAGTGTAGCCCAAAGATTAAACTTAACCCTAAAGTGCGAGATGAGCGGAAAGATGTTCTGTTCCAAAAAACACCTATGGTCCCTAGATATAAAGATGCCCAGATATTTGCAGGTTGAGACTGTAGTCAATCCACATACCACATTCCCCTCAGCTACACTTGACGCACGGCCAATATGCATGTATGAGGACTTAGCCCAATTGGTCCGTAGGCCAGAATAATTACCAAATTCATCAATTATAGCCATGGCTCTGGGCAGAGACCGGGAGGGGTCGCTCATAAACAGGAGTAAGTCATCGGCATATAGTGCTGTTCTCTCCTCCCGGGTGCCTATCACTATGCCTTTATATATGGGGTCATTCCGAAGCAGTATTGCCAAGGGTTCCACCGCCAGAGCAAACAATAGCGGTGACAATGGACATCCTTGTCTTGTACCCCTACCCAAAGGAAAGTAGGAAGACAACGCGCCATTAATGGACAGTGCCGCTCTAGGGGAACAGTATAGAAGGGAAATCCAGGTAACAAACCCCTCTCCAAATCCGTATCCTCGCAACACCTGCAATAGAAAAGGCCACTCGACAGAGTCGAACGCCTTTGTTGCATCTAAAGAAGCCATCGCCCAGTCATGTGAGGATGATGCCCCAATCTGAGTTATCACCTGAGCCCTTCTAAGATTATCCGATGTGGATTTTCCAGGCATAAAGCCTGTCTGATCCGGATGGACAAGGTCGAGAACAACAGAATTTAGCCGTTTCGCCAACATTTTAGTAAGGAGTTTATAATCTATATTAAGCAGTGATATAGGCCTATATGAGCCACAGTCCAGCGGATCCTTGTCGGGCTTAAGTAACAGGATAATGGTGGCGTCATAAAAGGACTCCGGGAGACTGCGACCCACAAAGGCAGCGTTATAACAGTCAAGCAACACCGGGAGAAGCAGGCCCCCATACTGGGCATAAACCTCCACCGGGATGCCGTCCGGACCCGGCGATTTGCCCCTTGCCATATCTGCCAGGGCACCCGATAGCTCCTCTAGCGTAAAAGGGGAATCTAAAAATTCACGTTGGTCTTAGTATTCCTTCA
>CAMRHE010000005.1:600000-832500 GCA_947044405.1 Leptodactylus fallax | reverse complement strand
GCATCCACAATAAGGGAAAAGGATTCAGGGTTCAGAATTCATCCTAAACGTGTTAGTGGGTCATTTTTCCTGTTGTGTATGGATCTTCGCTGTTGAAGTCTGAAACCTCCACTTTTACCTTACTGTGGGTGCTAGACTCTTACCACTGCAGCTAACATATCTGGCCTTGGCACTACAACACATCTGCCATGGTCACAGGTAACCTGGCGACTATAGATATATAAGATTTTTTTTTTTTTTTATATATATACAGGGTATCCTGCTAACATGGACCAAAGGTTTTAAAGCAACTGACTGCGAGGGTGAAGATGTGGTTAACCTGCTAAGGGAAGGAATCAAGAGGAGAGAGGTTTGTATGACACAGAAACCCTCCAATACTTCTTGTTTTACACTGTCTAATATATAATTTATAGTGGCTTTATTTAGTATATAAAATATAATCTCAGTTCTTACTGGGTTTTACCATGAAGGCAGCATAGTTGGTGGGATTAAGTTGGTTTATCCATAATCCTAGGATATTATTAGCAGTTTTGTATCAGCTATAAAATTTGCTGACATATATAAGGGATTGGATTTACAAATCTCACTCTAGTTTATTGCACAAATTGTGACTATATTATACTGGGCATATAGCCTTAGTTCAGGTGGTGGTATTTTTCCCTGTATGGTATTACAGCATGTACCAGGGTGTGAGACCATCAGATGTAATGCTTAGCACTAGTTGGGTGAGAAATGCAAGCTCTGACTTCCAGACATTACAGAAGAGGACTTAGATGGATTAGTAATATGTCTTTGTCTTCTAAAATAGGAATTTGACCTTGATGTAGTTGCCATAGTAAACGACACTGTTGGGACAATGATGACTTGTGCATATGAAGATCCGAACTGTGAAATTGGGCTCATTGTGGGTAAGTATACATCACCCACCTTGTTAAGCTTTTAAAAAAAAAAAAAGGGGACTCCGCCAGGTAGAAAATGGCTCCCAAACAAACAATAGTGTCTTCTACAGGCATTTAACTAGAGAAGAAACATTGCTTATGGTCCCAAACTGATAAGGCATGCAGAGAAAATCAGCTCATGTTTGTGCAAATCAGTCACAAATGTACCCAGGGTGAGCTTGTAAGTGCAAGGACTATGCGATTACTACAGAAGGCTGCAACTTCAGAAAGGGTGTAACTGAAAGGGGTGCAGAGGGTCACACCCTGGCCCAGGATCCTTAGGGCTCGTTCATGGAAAGTGAAGAGGAACTTGAGGTAGCCTCAGACTCCTCTTCATTTTCCACACCTGACTTCTCACATGGATTGCCAAGCAGAGCATTGGAATGACTGTGGCTTTCCATTGCTGATAAAGCCCAGATGATGGGCATAATCAATGGGGATTCTTCAGCCATGAGACATTGATTCTGCAGCAGAATCGAGCAGGATGGTTATTTTTCCTGAGATCTCTGATTACCATGGAACACAGTGGAAGGCAAAATCAGAGTGGAATATGCCACTGATTTTGGGGTGGAATCCGCCTCAAAATCAGTAGCAGGTTCCACCATGGGCATAGTACAGATTTTGTTTTTGGGCCCAGGAGCTTCATGTTACACCACTGAACTTTATGTGGCCAAGCTCAAGGACAGTACGGAGTATGTGCTGGCCGCAAAATGATAGATGCATGCACAAGATATTTGCACAGGCAGCTGTGCAGAAACGTCAATCATGAATTATGGGGCGGCCTAGGGCATGGATTGAAGAGGAGAAGCACTTGTGGGCTTGGGCACTTACCTGCCTAAACACATGCCAGGAGAAGAACTCCTAGGAACATAGATAACTATAATGGAGTCCCTGCCTCCCAGGAAAATACTGTTCTGTAGATATTATACTACGGGACAGTATACAACACCACACCAAATTGCTTCGGGGCTCAGCAGCAGTAAAGAGAGGTATGGCATTTAGTTGACAGGTCTCTCCCTGCATATAGGAAGAGACCTGTCAGCCAAGTGGAGTGGGGGGGGGGGGAGGCACAGCAGTCACTTCTCTCTGACCCTGAGATATTTTCAGATTATGTCTTCTCTGATAGTCTGTATTTTTCAGAGTAAAGAAAAGCACTTTGTAATGAACCTGATGAATCGTGAAAGTGAGGACAGGTTCCCTTTAAGATACTTGTATATTGGCTATTGACCTTCTGCCATGACCATTATGTATCCTACATAACCCAGCTATACACTGAACATCTTTTCTTATGTGTTAGGTACTGGCAGTAATGCATGCTACATGGAAGAGACAAAGAACATAGAAATGGTAGATGGAGAAGAAGGGAGAATGTGTGTCAACATGGAATGGGGAGCATTTGGTGACAATGGATGTCTGGATGATATCCGAACAATATATGACAAAGCCGTTGATGAACTGTCCCTAAATTCAGGAAAACAAAGGTATGTAGTTCAGATATCAGACAAGCCAAACCACTAACATAAATACAATTTATCTGGATCTCATACTTTGTCTTTTTTGACATTATTATTTTGTTTCTAGATATGAGAAAATGATTAGTGGAATGTACTTAGGAGAAATTGTAAGGAATATTCTCATGGACTTCACAAGGCGAGGATTTCTGTTCCGTGGGCAGATTTCTGAGGCATTGAAAACTACAAGCATCTTCGAAACCAAATTCCTTTCACAGATTGAGAGGTAGGTAATGGGTACATTGTGCAGGTGCGGATTTCAAGAATGTCTTGTAATACAATTGAAAACAGGACTCCTTCATTTGCATCCAAATAACTCAGATGTTAAATATATCAACTGCTCTTTTGTGCCAGTACCAACCTTTTTCTATGCCAGTTGAATTTCCAATAAGAGCATAGTCACATATGATCACGTTATACACTAGTATATGGAAAAACTAAGGCTGTATTCACTTTTGCGTTCAAGAAGTCTGTTCTCTTGTCTCATCTCTGTGCTGGGATCTGTTCTCGGTTTTCAGGGGAATTACTCTAGGGCTATATAGTGATGTGTGTTTTGTAACATGACATAAGGTTGGATCATGACGCAATGCTACACTGCACCTAGTGATGATCAATGGGGTTGGGATGTGACCTGCAACCTTATGTGCCAGTGAATTTTTGCTCTCAAGTTGTGTGCCACTTGATCATAGACCATAATGTACAACTTGTGACAGCTTTTAAAAAAATTGTGCAACATCAAGCCACACAAAATGTCCTTGGTCATGTGACTTGTTTGAGACTATGACACGTCAAAGCTTCCTTTTAACCCCAATACTAGTAATCTGCATCAAAACAACAAAGCTCCAACTACAATAAAAATCTACTAAGGAATGTATTCAGATTAATTTCCTGTCTATTTAGATAAAAAAAAACTAAATGTTGAAGGGTGGAAATTCACATAACTAAACAAATAATATTCTCACTTCGATAAGAAATAGTAATTCTAAGGAGATGCTAAGTTGTATTTTTTTTTTTATACAGTGATAGGCTAGCATTGCTGCAAGTGCGATCAATCCTTCAGCAGCTGGGTCTGAACAGTACTTGTGATGACAGTATAATCGTCAAAGAAGTGTGTGGCGTTGTATCAAGAAGAGCAGCCCAGCTGTGTGGGGCTGGAATGGCAGCTGTGGTCGATAAGATACGGGAAAACAGAGGCCTAGACCATTTGGAGGTCACAGTTGGTGTTGATGGAACTCTGTATAAATTACATCCACAGTGAGTATTTTTGACAGTATTGTAGATTTTCTTTAAGGTATCCATGTTTATCTGTTTGGGTTAAAATTTGCATAGTCTTGAACAATTACACAACCAAAAGAAAGAAGGGAAAAGAAGAACATGGGTACATGTGGGGTAAGGATGGGCATACACTTTAGATAGCTGTCTGTTGTATTCTCGTTCAGCCAACAGATATTCCCTGGGGCGTGTTAACAATAGGGTGAGGGGAGTAACCACACTTCTTTAAGAAAGGATTGGCATGTTGAAATTCAACCCAACCCATCAGAGAACACCACTCTGTACATTGAATAGATGACTGGTTCTACCAATATCAGCAAGTTTAGCAGTCATTTATCTATGTGAATGGCCACTTTAAAGAAGCATTACAGCAAGATTTGTACCCCTCGCCCATTTGACAATGAGCCTGTGTGTAGTGTAATGTTATTAAATTATTGAATAACTTCACAATAAAACTTTTAGCAAATTATGTGCTCCCCTCCAGAGCACAGATCTCATCTGATGCTTACAATGCAAGTGTATTCAGCCTCTTTCAGACTCCCACAGACCTGCACTAAGAATTTGACATACTCCTGTTTATATAGGACACACTGGTCCAGATTTACTAATACTTTGACAGTGTAAACTTAGCCAGCCTGAAAATTACCTGATGTATCCCTGTGGCTGATGCTGGATGGTAAATCTGGCATATCTTCAGACTGTCTAGTCAAAGTTTATATGGCTTACTTTGAGCTATAACTTTATGACACAATTTTGGCGCATCTTTGTCCTTTTAAGCTATGTTCCCTTTTCTGAGAAGCCAAACCCACGTCTTACAAGTTGGGAAAATTTTTAGCTCATACTAGATAGGCCACATATACGCCGGGGTATAGTTGTACCCACAATAGTAAATCTGGAGCACTGTGTGCACAAGAGGAGCAGAGAGGACATCAACTCTTCGGGTTAGAGCACATAACTTCATGATAAAACGGTCAGTAAGTTAAGGTATAGTATAAAAAGCTTTGACATGGTTATGAACCTTGTACACCATTTCTGGGCAGGGTAGATGAGACATGAATTTGTGTTTTTTGCACTTGGAAGTGAAGTAGATGATAAAACATTTTTTTCCTTTACTTGCAGCTTCTCCAGAATAATGCACCAGACTGTAGCTGATCTTGCTCCAAAGTGTAACGTGTCCTTCCTCCTCTCAGAAGATGGTAGTGGGAAGGGGGCAGCACTGATCACCGCTGTTGGATGTAGACTCCGAGAATCTGAACAAAATTAAAGATGGGATCCTTATGCTTGTGTTTCCTGCCTTTCCAGCACTTTCATTTCAAGCAGTAACTGTAACAAGGCTGGAGCCTTCCAGCTCTACTGTCCATAGGAATTTAATTATGGGGAGATAGGAGGCCACCATAGGAAGAGTATTATCTCTAGCATTGGCTGTTATCGGACTCCTATCTGCATCACCCCTACTAACATAACCTATGTTTAGGCCATGTATGTCTGTTTATAATTTATTCTGTTATTTTATACTTTATTTATCAGTTTGTTATGATATCCATACACTTGCCCAATTCCTTTCCATTATCTTTACAGTTTCTAAAACTGGATCCCACCAGCCATACATGAAAGCAACTTTATGTTACTTTATTCCATTCTGTACTACATATTACCACCGGTGGCAATATACACATAGATGTAGTGCTGGGCACAAAGGGCAGTGTCAGTTTCAGAAGTCTAAGAGTTAATAGAATATACCCAACAGCACAGGACATACTGGGTACACCTGGTGCCAGTGACATTTCTCATTGCTTGTATGAATAGTGTTGTGTTACTAGTATGTATCAATTCCACATGTATGTTTTGTTCAAAATGTCAGGCAACATACAACCTGTACTTGCTCATGGGTGGCACTTTTGTAGCTGCTATACTGAATGGCCCCCCAAGATCCGAGAGGTTGTACACTTTTCTATGAATATTTTGTTGAAATGTGATTGGATGTGTTAAAGGTGTGAATTTCTGTTTTTACTGTCTGTGTTATGAAAAAAAAATGCCTGACAGATTATGTTTAGGTCAGAGAATCACATATGCCACCTTAGAGTCACTAATGTTATTTATCCACCTAATAAAAGTTTTCCAATGTGAGTCGTGGTCAAGAGTGTTGACTGTACTTATGCATGGTAACCCAATTATACCAGAACAGGTTGTCTTCTCTGAAAGGGTTGTAGGTGCTAGGGGTTCAGAGGTAGCAGTCACACCTGGACACTGGTGCTTGAGGGACTAACCAGTCCATGTTTCAAAAGAGGTTGTACCTGAAATGCGTCAGGATTCCTGTATATACAGTTTTAATTGCCTCAAATAACTGCTCCGCAATAACTGTTGCTTGATCCAGGAAAGAAAAAAAAAAAAAAAAATCCACTGTCTGCTCTATAGTTAAATAGCGGTATTTTATACTACTTGGAGTGGTGCTTACATTATACATAGCCATGTATAATATAAGCTTATGTATAGAGACTCCTTGTTTAGCTGTCGCTTACAGAGATAGTGTAGAATTTTGCAGAGATGCAACCCAAGGCCTACTACTGTGTGAGCTTGTGTGGTCTACCACATTGTGGCTGATGTACTTGAACTTATAACTGAGTGATATGGGAAGCGCTGCCCGTATCTCTCTAAATTACGTTTCTACGTACATTGGTTCCCATCCACAATTCCTATATAACCTTATGGTTGTTCTTTGTGATATTTCACATTTGTGGATGGGTTCTGACTGTCACAAAAAACGTACTTATGGAAGCAGATCTGCAAGAGAAATTTAGGTGGTCGGTTGAGAAGGTGACATGTTCAAAGATATTCATACAAATAAAAGCAAAGTCAGCTGAACCTGTTGAGTTTTGTAGGACTGTCCCTCCTATCATGTATATGTGGGTGTAACAATCCTCCTTTGGCAGACAATGCTTTGTTCTCATAGGAGAAGGAGGGGTCTACAAATGGCTTATTCCATTAAGAACACATGCACACACATGTGAGCCCAGAATGCATGTTGGGAGAGGGTTAGGGAACAATCACTTTTTCAGCCAAGACAATTATTGGTGACTTATGAAAATAAACATAACTGCAAAAGCAGAAACCATTACTAACAAGTCAAGCGCTACCTAAAATATCTACAATTGGCAAATTTCAAAAGACAAGTCTACAGATGGCTGTTCTGATGGCAAAATCTGTTTGTTTTTTTTATATCCCCAGAACTTTAAAGTCAGCTCGCTCTACACTTCTTGTTACTATGGCAACAAGCTCGGATTCCCATCTACACACCTACACATTCTCTTCATATTTGGTAGCAATATGTAATACATTTTAAATATCTTGTCTCTGGGTTTTCTCAGATGCACTTTAAAAAAAATGCCATTTATAGCAGCAAAATTAGCTATTTTTCCTTATTGATTAAGGTTTAAAAAAAAAAAAAAAAAGTTGTTTAAAAAAAAAAAAAATTACAAAAACAGCGCACAGTACAGTATGCCATCAATCTGAATCAGTTATCTCATCCATGTACTGTTAATCTGAAAGAAATAAACGTTTCAAAGATATTCTAATTTATTGAGATGCACCTGTATATAGGCCCTACGCTATACATTATAGCTGAAAGTTAGTACAGCTTAGCTAGTCCAGACAAAACAAGACACTCCAGGACGTCAATAAAACTTAATATAATTGCCAATTAGGTAAAAGTTTTCTGCTGCAATACCTCTATGTTGGGGGGAATTATTGATGATTGTTAATTTTACTTATGTTGCAGGCCCCTCAAGGACTTTTGCAAATGTACCCTATAGGACACCTAGCACTTATTTAATAGGCAAATTCTGAAGAGATACAACTATGCAATAATACTGTCAATCTGTGATAAGAACATGGCAGGGATGCTGTTGGTGAAGGCAAGGTGTCTGACAGTGACTGTCCTGCAAGACGAAATGGTTCTGCAGAAATTAGACTCTGTAGTAACACAACTTTCTCACTCTGTGGCTACAAAGTATATACAGTTCTCAGGTTTGGTGGTTATACTCTCTCCAAGACGGCACAGCTTGGTGGTTTCAACAATATAGGAAACACCTGATGGTGAACTGAATAGGGGGATCATGGGGGATTACCACAGGAGGATCATACATCAATAGTATTCAGTCAGGTTTTCTGGTCACTTGCAGGAAGGACCATTGCAGCACACAATATCAATCTCTGGCAATTCCTCCCTGGTTAATTGTAGTACATAGGAACCATCTTTACTGCTTTCTCTCACTGGTCTCATTGCCTATCCACAACCTTAGTGGGAGCCCAGAAGTATTTCTGAATCCATAACTAGAGCTACTGATGTCATGGTGCACAGGCAGCGTATACGCTGACCCCACTGGGCTCCCTCTACTATAAGCCCTGCATTATAGCCTCTAGTACCATGGTGTCCAGGGTGACTTATCCCTTTTGCCATGTTGTTACTATCAATAGTGGTAAACACTTCTTCAGCACCCAAGAACCACTACCAAACCACCATATAAAATCTGAAAATATACAGTACATCTAACAAATATGCAAGTATATGGGCCAGGTTCTTCTTACTAAAAGCACATTCATATCTTCACAAACATTACCCTTAAAGATTGACAACATAATAATGCAGGCATAAGCCCAGCTTCTTCCTACAAAAAGAAAAACACAACTCTGGCACCTTATAAATATCTCAAACGTTGTACATACTGTATTCTGCCAACCCTATAAGTGAGCTGTTACTAGGGATATCTGTACACATTATTATTGCCTATATATTTATCTAGTGGTATCTCAGGTTATTTCTTAGCTAATACTGCAGTCTTTTCAGCATATGAAAGCTAAGAATCTAGATTGTATAAAACCATAGATATAGCCATTTGAAGTGACCATTCCCTTTTGGCAAATGCTACGGACCGAGTCTCCATGGCAATGTTTAGACTATTGCTAGTGGGAACTTTATAGCCTGTTTTCTATTAAAGCAAGTTAGATAGGTTAATTAAGTATATTACAAAAATATTCACAACCCCAAACACAATAGCAAAAAAAACACAAAAGAGGAAGTGGAGTTACACTTTAACTATGTCTCATAGTGGGCAGTACAGGAAAAGTCTCCCTGAGGATTTGATTGGTCAGGTTTATGCTGTATAGATCTGTACTGTTGTGTCCTGTGGAAGTAGAACATATAATAGGAGACAAAAACTGGGTCCCCTAATCATAAAGAAATTCATCCATTGTGTTACAACAGAATCCACTGCAAATACAACCCCATTAATACTGTATAGCTGCTAATGGTAAGCCCAGACCAAAACATAATTCTGCAAGATCAATAAGACACCTGTCAGAAGGTAAACTATTTATCATTACACCCACCAGTTATGAATTATTCTTATATTCAGTACATTGGACAGCAACGCAATCAGTTGCTCCGTCAGCGCAGTCAGGGTTCATCACAACCGCACAGCTCTCCGTCTACTGCGCAAGTTTGCTATTCTCCAAGATGAGCAACACTGCTGCGAAGTTTAGAGAAGGATAATCTGCGCATGCGCACATGACACAGCTGCTGGGCGGACGCCCAGTCAGCAGAGGAAGGTGGCGGACGTCGTGTATGTACTGCCTGAGGTAAGCAGCATCTTCATACAGCTCAGGGGGTTTATGGGGTGCAGCAGAGCCGGTCATATAGCAGCGTCCTTCTACTGGTCATTTTGGTTAATCCATCGGAGCTCCTATATTTTATATGGGAGATTGCTAGATAAACATAATCCTAAACCAGAATATTATGTTATATAAATTCACCCGAAAACTGAAGGACCAATAATATATAATGGTATTTTATGGGAAACTTCAGAGAATGCAAAGACAATATGTATGTAATATACTGCATAATAAACTCTATATAGAGAATAGACTGTATAATAATAAATATGTATGTAATATACTGCATAAAACTCCATATAGAGAATAGACTGTATAATAAAATATGTATAATATACTGCATAACTATATATAGAGAATAGACTGTATAATAAATATGTATATAGATAAAGAGTGCTGTTAATATGTATAATATACTGCATAATAAACTATATATAGAGAATAGACTATATATAGAGGAATAGACTGTATAATAAATATGTATAATATACTGCATAATAAACTATATATAGAGAATAAAGAAGACTGTATAATAAGAAATATGTATGTAATATACTGCAATTTGGGTGTTGGGCATAATAAACTACATATAGAGTAGATTGTGTAATAAGCAATATGTATGTAATATAATGCATAATATAGAGAATAGACTGTATAATAAGCAATATGTATAATATACTGCATAACTATATATAGAGAATAGACTGTATAAAAAGCAATATGTATAATATACTGCTTAAAAAACTACATAGAGTAGATTGTGTAATAAGCAATATGTATGTAATATACTGCATAATATAGAGAATAGACTGTATAATAAGCAATATGTATAATATACTGCATAATATAGAGAATAGACTGTATAATAAGCTATGTGTATAATATAATACATAACTATATATAGAGAATAGACTGTATAAAAAGCAATATTATAATATACTGCATAACTAAAAGAGAATAGACTGATAAAAAGCTATATGTATAATATACTGCATAATATAGAGAATAGACTGTACATAAGCAATATGTATAATATACTGCATAATATGAGGCTGTATAATAGTGTGTTGATATACTGCATAAAGAGAAAGACTAATAAGATATTTAGAAAATATATGAATGATATTAGAAGAATGTATATATATTTATTAGACAGACCGTGTTTATATGTGCAAATAAAATGCTAATTATTAATACTACTTATAATATTTTTCTCAGAATACAGCAAATATTCCCCACATGTTTCTAGAGACTCCCTTGCGTGTAATTTTCATTGCGTTCCCATTTTATGGAATATCCATAGTTTAGGCTGTAAATATGGGTGCTATAGGTAGAACATGCATCTAATCCCCATCTCATGAGCACTGAGAGCAGAGAGGCGGCCATGCATACTCAGTCATGTCCATTCACTTCCTCATAAGTTTGGAAAATAGCCAAACATGCCCTGGCATTAAACTATATATCTAGATTTATGTATGTATTTATTTATTTTTTTAAAGCATACACTTTATATGTGACTTATTGGGCTTGTGTATTATTGTACACGTCATGGACCACTGTCTTTATGGCCCCACATGTCAATATACAAACATATAGTAGTCTGCATGTATAATGAAGTGTGGCAGTGGATCGGCAGCTCATGTGATAATATGCTAAGCCGAGACTGTCACACAATGTAGCTGGTAGCAAGTCCTAGAGTGCTGGGCCAACTAAGGTGTATGGGAACCATCAAT
Source organism: Leptodactylus fallax (assembly GCA_947044405.1). Taxonomy (NCBI): domain Eukaryota; kingdom Metazoa; phylum Chordata; class Amphibia; order Anura; family Leptodactylidae; genus Leptodactylus; species Leptodactylus fallax. The sequence continues at coordinate 821,379 of CAMRHE010000005.1, read as the reverse complement.
CACGCAGATCTTATGTAGGCTGATTTGCCTTCCAACTCTTCCATTCATTTCAATAGGAGCCAGTAGCAGAAGCATCATGACCTAGCTTCAGGTGATTCTGCCTTGCAAACCCCATTGAAATGAATGGAAGTCAAAAAAAATGCTAGCAGTGTTTTGCAGCAGTTTTTGAAGTGGTTTTTGCAAACAGCAGCAATGGAAAATATTACATGGGATTGCTTAGCCGTGTCTTCTTTTCAACCTGGAGGAGAATTGTCTGTAGATTCTTGGCCTCTGAACGTAAATAAATGTTTCAGAACAAGTATGTAGTGAAAATTCTTGGCTACAGAACAAATCTGTAAGGATAAGTTCACATGGCAGAATTTTATGTGTTGGAATCCGCTGCGACAATTCCAACTTCCTTCATTTCAGTGGGAAACAAACGACTCATTTTCAGCAGGTGGATATTTGAAGCGTCCTGCTCCATCTTTTCTGCCTCCTATCCATTTCCTATCTGCCTGAAGCTAGGGCTTCTTTTTATGCTAGCTGATAAAAAAAATGGCACAACTTCCCATTGAAATGAAGACTTATGTTTATATCACTTATGTCTGCTTATATGTAGCTTAGGGGTCCGTTGGCCCTTTGAGGCAGCCGGGCCCATGTGCGACTGCTACTCCTGCACTCCTTTAGCCACATCCCTGCTTCAGTAATGCATTTCCCCATTTCATCTGTCCTCTCCTGTACTGTTTGAAGGTTAGGAAGGAACGGCGATCCTAAAGAAAAGAGTAACACATGACTGCAGGATCAGACTACACGCAGTCTGTAACCATAGAGATTCACAGGAGCTGTAGACACAAAATGGTTGAATATTTGCATCCAAACTGTTAGCAAAGTCTTGTGACATGCTTCCTGTAACAGTGAGAGATTTTAGTAATGGATTCTCAGCAGAGATATCAAATTCCCTAAAGCTTCTCCCTGGGCGCAAGAGAAAAGAAAAAAAAAAAAAAAAAAAGAAGATCTGTATATAGTGTCATACATTGTGCCTTTTGTCTGCTGACTACAGCTACTGCTATAGAAGCATTTAGGAATTGCTTATGTTATCTTCAGATGTATTTAGGTGTATTAAAGTGTTGGAGTGCCACATTAATCTGCTCTTGAAGGGACATTTCTGTAATAACAAGTCACCCCATGTGCAGTGGATAGGGAATAACGGCTAGAGCGACGAGGTCTAACTGCAAAGAACAGGGTCCCAAGTGCATCTATTTGCACTTGGGACCTTCTGTTGCACATCACTGACACTCCATTCATCTCTATGGGACTGCCAAAGAGAAGTTGAATGCAGTATTTCCAGCAGTGCCAAGTACTGCAGTCGGCTTCTCTTTGGCAGGATTCTCCTGATCGGGGTGGGTCCCAGCAGTTTGCTAGCTTGGCAGGGGTCTGTTATCGCTTCTCTAGTAGATAGGGAATTCAGTAATTTTGTGTGCACAGATTTGAAACCCCTGTTGCAGTAAGTCATCATATGGATCAATGGCGGTGCAAACTGCAAGTCCGTGGCAGGATCGGAGGATCAGTCTGAAATTTCTGGCATAGTTTTTCTTTAAAATTGGAGGCTGACTTTTTAGCATGGAAAAAAATAAATAAATAAAAAATCATCCACCTGTACATTCAGTGAAACAGAGCTCTGGTAACTACTATAATGGGAACCTGTCCTGTAGCTGGGCGTCTAATACATGACCAGGGGAGACATTTTTCCCCTCATATAAACAATGGAAATTATTATCCAGGAAGACAGGAAAGCTTACAGCAACTTTGTATTGTTTTCACACAGGTCTCTGCAACAGAAACACAGCGACTCCTCATCCTCACCATGACCCAGTTCGGAGCACCAAGGAACCCAGTAAACTGGGTCTCCCACATTACAGCAGCTGTGGTATCCCAGCCAGGTTAGTCATATACAGTTCAATTACGCTGAGGTGTCCTGTCACAGTATATGGGATTCTCTCTATGCTCCACCACGCCATAATGTGCCAGAATCGAGGCATTTACTTTGGCAGCAACTTTCTTTGGTGAAAGAAAGGCCAAGGGGCCAATGATGAGACAGTTTCCATATATGCCAGTTTTCTGGCATAGAAGTAAAATTAAATTCCTCCCATTGTGTGTACCTATATCTTTGAAGGGATTGTTTCATAAAGACTGCCTAGTAGTACATTTGGACGTCATGGAGGGCGGGGGGGTATTGGACCATCTGGTATGATGGTGCTCAGCATAATGTCCCCCTACAGTGAACTGTGTCTGGTTTGATATAGAGTTTCCTAGTGACAGACTCTCTTTAAGGAGTGAATGTCAAGCTCTGGTAAGCAGGAATGTGGCATTTCCACTTTTGGTTATCTTCCACTCCCTATTGATATCACAACAAACCATGAAAGTGTCTGCTTAAGCAGACCAGAAAGTCATTGCTGGTAACTTAGAGGGGACATTTCAGATATACTTGTGTATAGCGTTTAGTGATCCTCTCATCTAATCCTACTAATAAATCATACTACATACAGCCCATATAGCCAGTCGGAAAAATTGTGATCCATAGCAGTATCCACCAGAATCTGGACATATAGATCACACATTCCTGTGGTGGATTCTAATCTTATATAATAGTCATTGTATTCTCTCAGACAACCACATTACAGATCAGGAAGTAGAGACCATTTAGACCATTAACTACTTTTGGTATTGATTTTTAGCTGTGTTTCGGATGTCTGCATAATTCATACTTGGTAATATGATGGCTCTTAAATACTATCATTATCCTGTGTACTAGCAGCACGAGATCCAGCTGTTGTCGAGCGGACAAATTTGCTGAATATGGCTAAGCTCAGTATAAAAGGACTCATTGAATCAGCTCTGAGTTACGGCCGTACCCTGGATTCAGATTACCCTCCTCTTCAACAGTTTTTTGTTGTGATGGAACATTGCCTCAAGCATGGTCTTAAAGGTACAGTACATCACGAGAACCAGTATGGTGTATTGATCTGTCACAAGTGCAGGGTTATCTCATATGCAGACATGTATATTGCTATTCACAAAAAGAGTTCAGTTCACACAAGGTCAGATAACGCTGCACTTCACAGAAATTAGAAGGGGCTCAGTTGTCAGCAGTACAGCATTAAATGGTCACTAACTTTTCATGAAAACTCAGATACCCTTTAAGCTTTGGGCCTGTGATATTTACAGATTTCTTTGTTATCGTCTATGAGTAGGTGCAATGTACAAGTAGATTACATTAATGCAGCTCCCAGTGGCTCAGAATTCCTCATAATAGACATAGGCAAACACTATATACTATAAGGGATGACTGTACATTACTAAATATAATTTAACATGTTTTTTTTTGGCAGTGAGAAAATCTTTCCTTAGCTTTAACCGAACAATATGGGGTCCTTTGGAGATGGTAGAGAAAATATGTCCTGAAGCAGAAGAAGTCGCAGCCAGTGTGAGGGATTTACCAGGACTCAGGTGCGCTTTTTGGCAGCCTGTTACTACTATGACACTTCTTACCATACACATTAGATGAAATGTTAGCTGAACTAGCCAATTTTGGTGGGTATGCACAACAATCTGATGTGTACGAGGGTGTCCTCATGTTAAATTCAAGAAGACTCAGGCCTGTTGAATTTTAAGATACCAGATCCTTTTGTTCGTATGACAGATAAGCCACCACTTCTTCCTATTTAGAACACAAGCATGCATGGGGGAATTAGGATGAACAGTTGTCAGTCGCTTGCTCAGCCATCTGAAGTGTATGGCCACCTTATTTCTTATATGCACAGTATTTGCCAGTATCAACAAGTTTAGAGGTCTGTGTACCATTTCTATTTTAGAACCCCCCTTGGTCGAGCTAGAGCCTGGTTGCGGCTATCCATGATGCAGAAGAAACTAGCAGACTACCTGCGTTGCCTGATCATGCGCAGAGATATTTTAAGGTCAGTAACTGCAGTAGCTTATTTGGGGGTACCATTTATCCTTAAAGAGCAATATACAAGTGAACAGGAGCCGAGCTGCAGAAGCACAGCACAGCTACTACATGGCGAATAGAGCTGTCCGGCAAACCCATTTAGGCTAAGTCCGAATGTGTCAACAGCTGGTATTTGCCGCAGGTGTCAGACATGATTCTCAGACGGCTGGCCCCGAATATTAGGTTGAAAATCACAGGGGAACACACAGCAATAATGGAGATATGTTTGAATGTTTGAAACAGGTTTGTTTCCACAGTGTGGACTTCTCAGCTGGTTAGAGATTTTGCAATAGCTAACCTGCTGCAAGTATTCAATGTAGGGCCTTAGCTTTAAGGAGAGTGTCAGGAAGACGTAAGGAGGACTACAGGCCAGGCAAAACCCTTTCCAGAAGAAAAAGTATACAAAATTAGCTTTTGTTTTTTTAAAGGAAAAAGAAAGCTGAACTTCTAGGGTCACCTGTTGGAAGGTAGCAATCCTGTAAGTCAATGTATGACCCTTTAAAATAGGCCTTGGGACATGAGCAGGATGTAAGCCAAATCAGACCCTTATCTGCAGATAGCTAGTAGTGCAGTTACAGTTTCTGGATATTACGTTACATGAAGCATCTTTGCAGCAATATAGCTGCTTTGTGACTCTGTAGATTTGCAGGCTTAGTATCTATATATGAATGTAGCAGAGCTGAATTTGTATTTAAAGGGTTTGTCCAGGAATTGGAAAAATCACAGAGGAGGCCGGGGAAGGTGATATAATTAAAAACAAAAGAAAAAAAAAAAATTCACACTCACTTGTCCCCAGGGTTCCCTTGTGTCTGCTGCCGCTGTCCATTTAGAGGTGTGCTTTGCTTTCGCTGCTGGAAGTCCTGCACTGCATATGACTGCTGAGAACAGTCAGAGGCCTCAATGGTCACAGGAAAGGACCAGGTGATGTATGTAAGTGACATCTATAGATCCTTTCCAGCCACTGCTGGAGGCCACCAATTGGCCTCAGCGGTCATGTGCGGCGCAGGGCTTCCAGCAGCAAAGGCATTGTGTGTGCCCAAACGAACAGCGGCGGCAGATCCTGGAATTCCAGGGACAGACAAGTTTTTTTTTGTTTTTAATGTTTCACCATCCCCTACCTCTTCTGTGATTTGTCTAATTCCTGGATAACCTCTTTAAATCTTTAGTACAGTTTAGTAGTGACAGGCCATCAAGACCAGAATAATTGTGCTCCCTCCATCTTTCCAGAGACAGGACATCCCAGTTGGTTGGCCCAGCTCACACCTTTATGACATATCCAACTGATATTTGGTATTCTATTTAGGGAGAACCTTTCAATTTTCAGATTCATTTAAAAAAAATGGCAAGTACAAAAATACACCAGTCTGGATGTCATGGTATATAACTTTTTTTTTTTTTTTTTTTTTTTTAAGTGAGTTTTATGAAAATCATGCAGTAATGATGGAAGAAGAAGGAACAGTTATTGTTGGGCTTCTGGTGGGATTGAATGTAATTGATGCCAATCTCTGTGTCAAAGGAGAAGACCTGGACTCACAAGTATGTTATATACATGTGTTAATCACCTATACCTCATTTTTATTAATTGTACTAAAATCATTATTCTCATGGTGTGGGGTCGATGTTAGCCTTTTAGGCGGATTCAGTTTTGAAGAGGACAATTTATAGTACAGCTTAGTAATGGTGTATGTAGTGCTTATTCATGAATAATCATAGAGGGAAGTTTTCTTTAATAGGGTTGTCTCAGTAGGGGAACCTCTGTGTATATGCCGCATTAAGATAGAAGAATGTCAAAAAGTGGGTCCTTCCTATGTTATCCAGAAGAGCCACGACAAACAGCTACTGTGGCAGACTGTAACACATGGACAGCCATTCATTTCAGTGCAGTCACAGCATTATTTCTAGTAAACGGTCTCTGCATAGGGGAAGGGAAAGGGGAAATGGAGTGTGTAAATTTTGCTAGCGGTTAGTAGAGAGAATTGGTTTGTATGAATCAATGTTCACAGCCCCTTCAGTGGACGCATAGTCAGCACAGGTCCAGGAGATTTATGTATATGCCAAACAGGTCCTTTCAACCCTATACACCTAACATATGTCAAGTGAGAGTTTTTTGGCGTTTTTTTTTGGCATAGCAGCCTATAGATCAGGAGTAGGCAACCTTCAGCACTCCAGCTGTTGTAAAACTACAACTACCAGCATGCATACTGGCTCTGCTGTTTTTAGAACTCCCATGGAAGTGAATGGAGCATGTTGGGAGTTGTTTCACAGCAGCTGGAGTGCCGATGGTTGCTGACCCCTGCTATAGATATAAGCCATATATTGTCATACAGTTGTATATGCTGAGGATCTGTGGGGTCTGATGCCCATTACCACTGCCGAATAGCTGAATTCAATAGTTGGCACACAGAGAATGAAAACAACAGACAGACAGCGCTGTTCTCTGTGTAGTGGCAGAACAGAGTCACTGCAGTTTAGCTCCCATAAAAATAAATGGAAGAGACTCTTCTACCTGGTGTGGCCACTACACAGGGAAAACAGCTGTCTGCTCACCCCTCTATTTTCTGTATATAAGCTGATCAATGGTGGTGCTGGGTGTTGGATCCCCACTATAGTGATATTGATGACCTATATTTAGGATAGGTCATCAATATTTTTAGCTTGGAAAACCCTTTCAATGTTTTGTTAATGTATTGAGAGTAGTATAATGTTGTACCGTGTTAGCCATTGAAAGTAGTGGAAGAGTGAAGAAATCAGGCGATACCTTTTAGAGGCTGAGTATATTTATAAGTAAGCTTTCAGAAGCACAAGCTTCCTTCATCAGACATGGTGTTATACAAGAACTGAAAATTCACAGATTTTTATACACATGGTCTTCAAAGGATTTTAGAGTCCTTAAAAAAAAACCAAAACAAAATGCAATCTAAGTAGAGAAGTTAATTTTTTAATGTATTGTCACTTAGTACAACATTTATGACACAGGATTTTTAAGAGAGTATTCCACATTTTAAGGAGGTAACCGGGATTTTTATATTGATGGTCTATCTTTTGGAGAAGTCATATCAGACTGATGGGGGTCTGCAAACCCACTAATCAGCTGACTGAAGGGGCAGTGACACTCAGCCAAGCACTGCAGCATGGACATGAGAATCAATCGAAATATCTTAGCAATACCCTTTAATCCTTCATGAAACATCCTCAAATGTCCACAAATCTCACCCCTGGGACCATCACCGATGTAGGGAACATGGTGATCTGGAGATCTGGTTTAGTGGTTTGTAGACTTATAGGGTTTGGGTGTCTTTTAGTAAGGCTAGCCAACCCTCCAACAAACAGTTGACCTGGATGCAATGCAATTGTCCTGGATGCAGTTCCAACATATTTTATTTGTATATTATTTTGTAGGTTGGAGTGATCGACTTCTCCATATATCTAAAATCAGAAGAAGATGATCATAACAAAGAGGGAAGGTAATATCGTTGTTAGGCTTATGTGACAATGTTTTCCTGTAATTTATCATTTAAGAAAAAAAAAAAAAAAAATTTACTGCTTTTAGTGTCTTTTGTTCTATAATGAAGTCTATACGAAAATGCAAGAAAACTCAAAAAAAAAAAAAAAAAAAAAAAAAGCTATTGAAAATATTACTATATCTTACGATTTTCACTTTGACCACCAAGCCCAATAATAGAATTATGTAGGGGTTTTCTCTGCAGCAGTCACTTCATTTAGGTCACAGACAGTATTACAATAGAAGATAACACCTCTATATATAACACCACTGACCCAACATAGCATCAACTACTGACAATAGATAAGGTCACAGAGCAAGACTAGAAAATAATCCCATAGTCCTCAGGAATTTACCCATCTGACTTTAATAAGTAAAAAGAAAATTGGCAGTACATTTCCTTTGAAGGGTTTGTCTATGATAGATATCTCCTTTTTATAGAATCATAAAGGGTGTTCCCTGGTCAGAGGACTGGCAGGATATCTAATTTCAAAAGCTAAGACAACCGGGGTGCTCTTGGTCTCCAACCTAACCCTCATGCCCTCGACCCACCAACTTGAATTTTAGCTTATAGAAGGCAGCTGGACTCCCTCTAGGCATCAACAATACGATGGACTTACCCACCATGTGGTACTGCAAAGCCACTCTTCCATCATTCTCAGGAGCAGCTCATTGCTGAACCTTTCTCGGGCAACCAGCTACCTAACCTTATCCTTAATGATAAGTGAAGGTCTTACTTCCCTCTTCCTCCAAACCCTTCCATTTTCCCACTAGTTACACTTTTGTTGGCTGTGGATCCCTCATGGCTTGTTGTTCATATTATAAAATGATTTAATAACAGGTATAAAAGAAAAATACATTTTAAATGCTTCTGTGTAATGGCCTTTTATACATCGGTTCTCCTACTGGTAGCTGCCGATCACAGAAGCTCCCAGCAGCAATAACATCACGAACAATGCCCTCTAAACCTGGCTATACACATCAGATAAAAGTCAGTTGTGATTCCTCTGATCAGTGGCGTAATTAGGAATGGCTGGGTCCCAATGCGAACATTTGACATGGGCCCCCCCCCCCCCCACACCCGGCGCCCCCTCCACCCCCCCCCCCCCCCCCCGGACAGCCCCCTCCAACTCCCCCCCCCCCCAACCGCCTCCACCCGGACAGCCCCCTCCAACTCCCCCCCCCCAAAACCGCATTCCTGCGCCCCATAGTGGCCCCTGCACACAGTATTATGCCCCATAGTGGCCCCTGCACACAGTATTATGTCCCATTGTGGACCACCCATGAACAATTATTATACTCTGGGGTCTTTTAAAAAAAAAAATGTGATGTGGGCCGGCGTCGCGATGCAAAATGACGTCGGCTGACATCTGGGACGTCACCAAACAGGCCCAAAGCCTGGAGAAGCATAGGAGACTTAAGTACATTGTTTTTTATGTTCCTTCACCTCCCCTGGGCTTCCGATTATTATTCTCCGGGGTCTGAAGAGACCCTGGAGTATAATGATAGCAGTGATTGCGGGGTTCGGCCCACGGCCTTACCTACCGACCCCTGCACGCGGCCGTGAGCAGGACCCCAGGGATCAGTAAGTATATAGGGCCCATTACCTGCTGGGGTTACTCCAGCAGGTAAAGGCCTATTAAAAAAAAAAAAAAAAGTATCGGGGGCCCCGTGGCAGCCACTACCGCTGCTACCCCGGTAGTTACACCCCTGCCTCTGATCTATTGATGGTTGGATACTTCTTACAAGCTATCTTAATATCAATATAACCAACTAGACTGCCTGAGCATTTAGGCTAGGGCTACAAGTTGCTTTTGGCCACAACTCTGGTCCCACAATTAAAGATCACCAGATTGCCTTGTGACTCTTTCACTTATGCTAGTGAATAGAATGACATCGCAGCCCTGTTTGTGATTCTCTCGGGAAACACATATCCAAAAATGCAGGCGTGTGAATACAACCCAGATGCATTATCTATCCATTGTATATATGATCTGTGCCATTTTACATACTGCCAACTTTGTGTTTATAATATTAATATTTATATCAATGACATGTACAGTAACAGATCTCTCTCATTGTAAGGAACGTGCACATTTCTGCAATCCTGGACCAGAAGAACTATGTGGAAGAACTTAATAGACAACTGAAGTAAGTGACGACAAATATCCACTTCCATGGACTTGACCAGGCATAGTGGATTATTTACAGTCTGACCATAAGAATCATTCAGTAACTTTATTCATTGGGGAAAATGCATTAAGTCTGATGTTTCCTATGCCAGTGCTAATATGAAGCGCCTGAATTGTTAAGCAGCTCTAGTCTCTTAATAAATTGCGCCAGTACGGAAATCTACATTCAGTCAGGAATTGGCTTAGATTTCCTCTGTAGCTCATGCCAGTTTTCTGGAATAAGCTATAGTAAATTTGTTGAGCTAAGGCAGAGGTAGGCATCCTTCGGCACTCCAGCTGTTGTAAAACTACAACTCCCAGCATGCATACTTGCTCTGCTGTTCTTGGAACTCCCAGGGAAATGAATAAAGCTTGTTGGTAGTTGTATTTTCCCAGCAGCTGGAGTGCCAAAGGTTGCTGACCCCTGAGCTATGGCGTCCCCCACCCTGGCCAAGCCCACTCTCTGCCCTTTTCACAAATGAGTCGCAGAATAAGGGATGTGGCACATCTTTGATGCAAGAAAGGGCTGTGTGCCAGAGATATACCACAACTGTTCCAATCTACACCAGAAAACTGGCATAGATGCAATAGTAAATTCCCCCATTATGCCTAGGGTACGGGATATAAAGAATTCACAACGGTAAGAGTTCAATTTTATCTTACCTGAAAATGTCTTTTCCTGACATCCCTGGCAGCACAGACAAAATGGGGTTTTCTCCTCTTCCCGGTTTGTTACTAGCCAATTAAAATAGACAAGACTGGTTAGTAACTAAAGCAGACATCATTTTCAATACACAACAATACATACTATGAGAACTAGTCTTGTGGTAAAAGGAAGGGTGGCGTTAGCTTGTTGAACAAAAAGAGGACTCAGGATACACAAATATGTTTGCACTGACCCTCAGCTACTTTTACTTCCCAGGTTGCAAATCACAGAAAACAAAATCCCTCGCAAAGATCAGCCTGTTTTCTTCAACAAGACTGAGCTAATCTCAGAATAGTTAGGCCCCGTGCACACCAGGCAATCCGGACTGCAGCTTCAATATCACATACTCTATATAGTGCAGACATTACAGCCATGAGGAGCCAGCAACTTTCAGCGTCATAGAGGACTATGATGCAGAGTCCTGATCTCCTGAATAGGCTCAGACTGGGAAATCTGGCTGATGTGTTGAGCAGGTTTTCCAGTCCAGATTACCCTGTATTCATGGGGCCATAAAGGGGTTGTGTAGGATTAGAAAAACATGGCTGCTTACTTTCAAAAATAGTGCCACAGCTGTCCATAGGTTGTGTCTGGTATTGCAGCTAATCTTTAATGGTGTGAAGGAAGCTTGCCTGCAATACCACATACAGGTGCATCTCAATAAATTAGAATATCTTTGAAATGTTCATTCATTTCAGTAATACAATTCATAATCAGCGTCTTCCATGATTGTGTCCTACTGAACCAGACTGAGGGACCATTTAAAGGCTTAGGAAACCTTGGCAGGTGACACACTGAATTTACAATACTGAACTTTTTTACAATATTCAAATTTTCTTAGATTTTGGTTTTCATTACCTGTAATTCATAATCAACATTTACAGAAATAAAACAATTGAAATAGAACAATCTGTGTGTAAAGAATCTAGAAAATATAGGAGATCACTTTTTTAAATTTAATTACTGAAAGAAAGAAATGTTTCAAAGATATTCTAATTTACGGAGATGCACCTGTACAACCTTCTGAAAGAAAAACACCCACGTTTTTCAGATCCTGGACAACTCCTTTAAGGCTGGGTGTCCACGATCAGGTTTTATGGTCTGTGTTTTTTTTTGTTTTTAAATGAAACCAGAATCAGACTGAATAAAAAGTGAGTAGCACCTTTATGGTCCATACCTGGTTTTGCCTGGAAAAAACATGGAAACACAACCTAAACAAACCACAGACTTTACTTCTATCTGTGATACTTGCTTTTAACTTACCCAGTGTAACATAGCAGAGTCCTCTCAGAGAGATCTGGCTCCCCCATCTCCTTACACTAGACCAACAGCACAGCCTGATTATGGAGCACACCAAATCAGGTGCAGCCATTCAAGACTCAGGCTAGGTTTAACCCTTGCCAGATTAATGCTGAGGAAAGCTAAGAACCTGAGAGATACGTAGGGATCTTGTGCTGTTTTCTTCTGTAAGGAAAATACATTTTCAGGTAAGACAAAACATACTTCTTTCTTCCATCCTCAGCAGCACTGAGAGAATGGTATTGAAATAGCCAAAAAAGGGAGATGTTAAGAAGGGATGGCAACATTAAGAGCTCCTGATTGCTGCAAACCCAACCTGTAGTGTTTGCTGGAGGCAATGTCCAGAAATTTGCTGAAGAGGAATATGTACTGTATTCCCACAAAAAAATGCAGGGATATTGCTGTCCTTAGGACTGCATTAAGTAACTTGAAAGTTGCTGCAGGCAAATGTGTAGGTAAGACCTCATGCACACAATTTAACTTTTTATCTGCAGTTTACGGACACATTAATTTCTATGGGCCCATACAGATAGTTATAGTTTTTGGAGCTGTGTGCCTGGGCTGCAGTGAAGAGCTGCAAAATATGAAGCAGGCCCTATACCTGTCCGTATTTGCGGATCAGTTTATTCATATCAATGTATGGGTCAGTGAAAATCACAGATACCATAAGCTGTTTTTACTGATCTGTACACTGCACATGGTCGTGTGCATGATGCCTTACTGTGCTACCACACAGTATTCTGGCTGCACCACAGCCTCACTCAGTGCAGGGGCTGACCATGTTTTCACTTGTAAGATTATTTATCGGTTAGTTTTTTCATGTGTTTTTCTGATGCAGTTTTGATGATAAATCCTGGAGTGGATTCAAAAAAGACAAAAGGAGGAGTCCATTATATTTCCTCTCCTACACACAGAAACCGATTGGGGAGAATCCTTGATCCCCTCTATACTACTTTCTTGGCATAGAGGGATGATATTGAGGCACAAATTTTAAGCGAGATGGGGGTGCCTTGACCCAACTGATTTATTATAACTCATGCCAGTTTTCTGCTGTGAGTTAGAATGGATATCTACACCAGGTCCTATCTGGCATAGATTTCCATTTTGCCGCTAGGATATCTGACAGATTTATGAAGACGCCGCTGTCTCTTCATAAATATACTATTCCCTGCGCCAGAATGGAAACCTATGCAGGTAGGAAACTGGTTTAGGTTTTCATTCTAACTCATGCCAGAAAACTGGTGAGAGTAATAATAAATCAGTTGGGTTGAGGCTACCTCCCCCCCTGAGACTTACCGTCATTCCTTTAGTTAAATCTTTGTGCAAGGTTTCACACAAACTATCTGTTTTGCAGGCTAGAAAACAACAGACGTTGTACATACTTGTATTTCCATGTGCCATCCATTGTGGGGGTTTTTTTTTGTTTGCATCTGCAAAAAAATGGATGCTGTGTTTATTTTTCAGCATCACCTAGTAATGTATCAATGAAGCACTGACAGCACACCAATTCAGTGAATTCTGAGCACTATATATATATATATATATATATATATATATATATATAAATAACATGTCTTTGTTTTCAGTGGCACTGTGAGCAGTCTTCATGCAAGAATTGACACACTGGAGAAGTCAAATGCAAAACTTATTGAAGAGGTAATATAATGAATATTGAAACTGAAGTGCACACTGGGCACTACGCAAAATTCTGCCATGCATTATGGAGCTACTGTTCATAAGCACTGCTTCTAGGGGAGTCGTAACTTTGTATTATGAGCAAACAGATTGCCTAAGGAGCCATAGCATGGGACCATAGGGACACTGTGTGCCTCTGTACAATACTCTGAGCTTTATTTAACACTTGTAAATAAGATTTTAGGCTGGGGATACATGGAGCATACTTGCAATGCGTTAGTTGCTGCGGAATTGATTGCCAGTGACTAACTTGCTGTGAATATACAGTGTCAGTGCAGTGGATGAGATAAGATAAAGCAAATCCCATCCAAACACTGCAGAATGTCAGTTATTGTTATTCCTGTGCTTGAAAGCTGAGCCAACCTCCTGGGAATTGTGGCGATTTTGGATGGGTTTTGCTGTGGGATGTCCACTGTTTTCTTGACCCATGTGGCTTTGGAGACCGTTCATATCATGTTTTGATCATTAGTTTAACTGATCAGTTTTTTGTATCCTAAAAGTGGATGGAAACTGATGATCATCCATTTACATAGTCAGTGTTAAATAAAAACAGATCTATTTCTGGCCAGTATTTTTTTTGGGATACAAAATCCGTTTTTATTTACCATTGACTTTATGTAAGCAGATGATCATCAGTTTCCATCCGCTTTAGAATCAGTTTTTTTTGTATCCGTAAAATGGATTCGTTTTAAACTGATGATCCAAACGTGACGTGAATGACCCCTTAGCCTTAGTATACTTACCTGACGGATTGTGCAAAACCATTAGGTCATAGACACAGAAATGTTGAGACTGAGTCTCCTGGGATTATCATGATGGGGCCAAGAAAAGAAATCCATAGCAAAAATCAGAATGGGCCCACCTCCCCACTGAGAGCTTTATCAAATGAATTATACTTTTATCAACTTTAATGTTCATCTCTCTGTTTTTATGTATAATTTCACAGTGGATTTCTTTTTCCAATATGATAAATATGACTGTATGGGCAAAAGTGTGCAGACACCGCAACAAATTATTTGTGTGGTTCAGCCACAACCATTGCAAATAGGTGCATAAAATGGAGCACACAGCGAAGGAAATCTCCACAGACAAGCATTGGCACTATGGGTGGTACTGAGGAGATCAGTGGGGGTGATTTGGGAAGACCAGTGTATTGGATGCTGGTCTTCATATCTGTGGTGCTAGGGATAACATGCTTTCAGTGGTGTAACGATTGTGGTCGCAGGGCATGCGACCGGGCCTGGAGGGGTATGAGGCCCGTGCCCAGCTGGAAATGGCCAGGTCCCCGGACCACCATGATAGTGGTCAGAGAACCAGGCTTTCCCCGAACGCTATACATATTAATGGAAAGTGGCCCCATCGGGCCTCTTTCCAGTTAATGCCAGCCCAGGCTAGGTGACTAAAAATAAAAAAAAAAATTATTTATACTCGCCTGTCCGGGGCTCTTCTGGCCGGTTTCTGAGGTCACTCGTCCTACATGACAGCTGAGGCCCAATTACAGGCCCCAGCAGTGACGTCTGGAGCGCAGGACCTCAGTCGCAAGACAGAAGGTCTGTGGAGACCCCAGAGTATAATAATAGCACCAGCTCTAGGAGGGGAGGCTCTTGGGAGCTCATAATACTCTGTGGGGGCCACTGTGGGCATATAATACTCTTTGGGGGCTGCTGTGGGCATATAATACTCTGTGGGGTCTGCTGTGGGCATATAATACTCTTTGGGGGCTGCTGTGGGCATATAATACTCTGTGGGGGCTGCTGTGGAGCGCATAAGGCTGTGTGTGGGGGGCCGCTGTGGAGCGTATAATGCTGTTGTCGGTACTAAAGCTGTATCCCTTTCAAGTATCAGAGTTATTGCTGCAGCACCCGTAACCGCCACTACCAAGGATTCGCTCTAGGGAGGGGGCCCCGGACAAAAGTTTGCACCTGGGCCCAGAAGACTTTAGTTACGCCACTGTATGCTTTATTTATAAAGAAGCGCACAGCTCTTCATATATGGGCTTCATTCTTGAAAGTGACAAGGATGGCCAAAAAAGTCACAATTGTTTTGCATGAAAAATGACTTCACATATATATCAGATGGACAAATTTGGGTTTGGCAGATACCCATAGACTCCTATTTCCGGGAATACATAGTGTCTAATGTAAATCTTGATGGCAGAGATAATGTTCCATTCTTCATTTTAAGACCCATGGTTTTGAACTGGAATGAACATTGCCTTTGGTCATGGTGTTATAAGGACCATGGATGGTGGCAACAGGTCTGGACTGGGACTGTTCTCTTTGCTTGCTATGACAGTCTTATAGACGTTATTGCATCATGAATGTGACTGGTCCCCACTCTGTGGTCAGCGAGTTTTCCAGCATCTAAATGGTCTTCTGTTTTGTCTTTCAGTTGGCTATAGCTCAGAATAATATCATCAAACTTCAGGAGGAAAATCATCAGTTAAGGAATGAGAACGCCATGATTTTCATGAGAGCCCAACATCTCGAGGTAAAGCGATTTCTTCAAGACAAGCTATATTAAAAAGAGAGCCCATCCGAATAGCCCCGATAAATTGTACGGCAGATTTTGTGACTTTAAAGATGGTGCCCACTCAGGAGCAGAGCAGGCTCCATAGCTGCTGGGTCTCTGCTGTTTTACACACCAGGGACCTGCCGGCATTGTCTGTGAACTCTGAACACAAACAATTAATCTCTCAGATGCCTTGGTCTGATGGAACCATGGCAGCTGTGAGATTACAGTCACTTTCAGTGCCATACGTCACAAGAAGTCCTAAGGAACTATTTGGCTGCCATGACAGCAAGGAGCCTTCTGAATGCCCCAGCCCTGCCAGTGCCAGGCTTGTACTTAGAGGGGTTATCCCGTTATGAACACTTTATTTCCTGTTCTACAGTCCCGCAGCCCTATAGAAGTGAATGGAGCGCCAGTCACACAAACGCACTGTCACTCCATTCACAAGGAGGCCTTAGCGGGACTTTAGGTCCCCTGTCCTCCTGATCACTAGGGGATCCATAGTTCAGATCCCCAGCGATCGGACACTATGGATAGGGGATAAGTGTACATAGTGGAACAACCCTTTTTAACCCTATACCAGGCATGACATAATAGAAACCTACCAATTTTACTGTAGACTGCAATACTAAAAGTATTTACCATAGACTCCAGTACTAATAGTATTGGATTCTATGGTATAAGCAGTCTGATGATTGCTTGTTCAAACCCCCTGTGGAAAGGAAAAAGAAAAAAACACTAACAGGGGAAAAGCAAACTGCAATATTGCCTTTTTTTCTGCTTCACACCCCATAAAATTGAATAACATATAACCACCATAAAAACAAAAACTAGAAGAGTAGATCATATGGAATCTCAAATGGTGCCAATAGAAAGTACATTTTGTCCTGCAAAAAAATAAGCCCTCATCGGACTATGTGAAATGAAAAATAAAAAAGTTTTGGAAAGTGGGGCGTAAAAAACAAAACCTCTGCAGTAGGAAGGGGTTAACTGAAACTGACTGAAATAAAAGCTATGGTGGAAGATTGCAAGCAATGCTACGTCATGCCATATATTTCCCATACCTGAACCATAACAACCTATGTACAAATGTATCATCATATAATTATATTAAATTGCTTTGCATACAGGCAGCCAAAGCGGAAATTGAAGCTGAGCAGATGTATAGACAGCAGTCAAGACATGGAATGAGTGAAATCTTTACTGACATATGTACTCATCATGACGAATCACAGCTGGCTCAGGTACACCATAGGGGGAAATGTTAACACCTACCATAAGATAAGCCTAAAATATGTGAACAGAGGGTCTGACCACTGGGATCCCACCCAACCAGTGCCTAGAACAAAGGAGTTTTGCTACAGCATCCATAGGATAGGAGATAACTTGCAGATCAGTGGAGGTCTGACTAGTCATGTCCCTTGTTCTGAACGGAGTGGTGGTTTGGCAGCGCGCGCACTGCTCTGTTCATTTCAATGGGAGTGCCATAGATAGCTGATATTGTACTTCAACTATCTCTGGCGCTGCCATTGAAATTAATGGAGTGGTCCTCCATTCTCTTTATCAGAATCCCTTTTGAAATAAGCTGAAGTAGTATTATGTCTATTTGTATGGTCCAGTTCCCTGCAGAGATCTTTGTGCAACTGCTGCTCCATCCAAAAGGCATTCTAATGTGCGGAGCGGTCCCAGTGGTTAAACCCCGCCAACCAGGCACTTATCACCTATGCCAGTGATGGCGAACCTCTGGCACGCAGAGCCCTCTCAGTTGACACGTGCGCCGTCACCATGATCGCTCACTAATGGGGAATCGGTACAGGTTTCCCGGTTAGTGAGCGATCGCTTCTTTCAGCTGTATGTGCATATGTACTGACTGCAGAGTGTGACCTCTGCCCCGACGCAGGCACGATGACGTCATTCATCAGCGCCTGCGAACAGAAAAAGGAGGACGCTCTTCGTGGGAATGGGTAAGTAACAAACTATGGTTGCAACTAGAATGGAGTTGCTCCTAGTAGGTCCTCCCTCCAGCAACTCCAATCTAGTCACCTCACTAGTGAACGGTCTAAAATGGAGTTGTTGGAGGGAGGACCTACCAGGAGCAACTCCATTCTAGACAATTCATTACTGAGATGACTAGATTGGAGTTGCTGGAGGTAGAACCTGCTAGAACCAACTCCAGTGTAGACAGTTCATTACTGAGGTGACTAGAATGGAGTTGCTTACAGGAGTTGTCGCCAGAAACTCTAATCTAGTCACCTCACTATAGGAGAAGCCGGAGAGGAGTTTCTATAGGGAGGATCCTGGAGTCAGAACTGGCCAAGAGGGACATTATATATATATATATATATAATCAATAGGAAAGGAGGAAAAACACATTCCTGTGTGTGTGTGTGTATATATGTATATATATATATATATATATATATATATATATACACACACACACACATGGCTCTCATAAATAAAATATATGTATATGCATATAATTTATGAGTGCCATATGTATATATAATTTGCACCAGACCAGTTCTGAGACATTGTCCGGATATGGTGTGAGCAGGGCGGTGACGCCTCGGCCTGACGTGTTTATTATATCTCGCACCACTTTCTTGTAAGTGATAATGGAAATATATGGCAATTCATAACTGACATAGATCTAAATTCTGATGTATCACTGTGCGCCTGATTTATGAGTATATAGTTACTATAGGTAGGTTCATGGTGTATTCTGTAGTTACTATAGGTAGGTCCTCCTTACAGCAACTCCATTCTAGCTGTCTCACTACAGAACTGACTAGAATGGAGTTGCTACAGGTAGGTTGATAGTCTTGGTGTATTCTGTAGTTGCTATAGGTAGGTCCTTACAGCAACTTCATTCTAGCTGTCTCACTACAGAATTGACTAGAATGGAGTTGCTACAGGTAGGTTGATAGTCTTAGTGTATTCTGTAGTTGCTGCAGATAGGTTCATGGTTTCAGTGTATTCTGTACAGGTTGGTCAGTATAGGGTCTATATCTAACAATAAGCTCCCCATACAGTGATATTAATAAAACAAACAACATCGACATTTTAAAGAATATATTTGATTGAAATAAAACCCCCCGCACAACCCTCATTAACCATTTTATTTATTTATTTTTTTTAAACCCAGCTCCCCTGGTTATCAACGTAGTCTATCAAAGCCAAATAAAATCCCCCCCAATGATCCTACTTACCTGTCCAGGTCTAGTATTACCTGCTCTCATTGAATAAACCAGCAAATGGCGTCTCATGTGATGGGGTTATTAGAGTAAAGCTAGGATCACATCTGCGGCTGGTTCTACGTCGTTTAGGTTCATTAAGGAACCCGAATGATGGAGAGCCAGACTGCTAAAACAGCAGCTACCCATGGACACGAGTCCTCTGTGCAGGACTTTTCTCTCTGCCAATTTCTGCAGCCAATGTGAGCCAATGTGAACTTAGCCTCAAATGAAGTCTAGTAACCCCCCCCTTTTTTTGGTTATTTGAGCACCAGAATGTGAGGACTCCTAATGAAAGGATAGTAACTCAGGATAGGCAATGAATGCAGGGGTACCCTACAGATCTCCGGTGTTGTACAAACTGTAAAGGCAAGTGTAGGTACCGCAGGGCTGCCCCATTAAAGTCTCTGTACCAGAGATCTGGAGGGGTATCAGGTGTTGGTCCTGGCCTATCCTGAGAAAGCGGATAAATCCTTAAGGGGAGGCGCCCCACGTGGCCTATACGCCACGGTTTGCCAGCGGCAGAAATGTGGCAAAAAAAAATGTGAATACCGTCCCCACTTTGCAGTAAAATACACACAGCGGACACACCGTCATGGTTTTGGAAATCGCAGCATGTCAATTCTACCTACAGAAACGCCGGAAGCTTCCGTATGTGTATAATTGAAGCAGAAAGTCCGCAGAGGAAATCTGCAGCTTTTCTCGCAGCGCTTTTTTGCTGCAGGACGCTACGTAGGCCCTTAGCCTGAACCACAGTCATGTCAAGCTTGTGATTAACCCCTTCTTGGGTAATCAGCAATTCAATCACTTAGATGGAATCACTGATTGCAGGAGGCCTGGGGAGTCCTTGGGGAATACATTGGGGGTCAAGTTATATTAATGAATATGTAGGCAGAACACAGACAGCCTGCTATGCAAATAAAGTATAGCAGCCCTAATGTACCTTAGGGCTGCACCTGCTATACAGAAAGAGTATAGTGACGTTAACATTTGTTAGAGTTGCTAACTCATGCACTAGAAAGGGTTAATTGCAGTCATAACTTGACCACAACTAAACCTAAGTGCAGGGTTAATCACGGTCAAGGGTTTACACTTGGTCAAGAAACACAGACAAGTTATGTCTTGGATTCGCCCCTTCTAATGCAGGGACTCCTCCTGCTCAGAAGGAGTCCCTACATTGTGGGTAACCTCTTTAAACAGCAATGAGTCAGTTTGGTGCCAGCAATCATTGCAGGGTTGGAAAGTGTTTATGCATACAGCTCACACCCTGGACATGAAAGGGTGATGCATTAGGCTGTGGGGGCCATTCTATTTATAATGCAGAAGGAGTGGGAATACATTTAACATAGGGGCACAGGAGGGCACTACTGTATGTTATAACACCAGCGTCTTTGCGCTATGTAACCAGAACCACGTGATTTACACAGCCCCGCAACCCTGCCTACACACAAGCAGCCCCCCTCCCCCAGGACCCCCACAATCACCTCCTCCACACATGCAGAGACTCCACACATACTCGAAATGTGACACTCCCCTGGGACCCCCTCCACCAACACACAGATGGGAACCCCCCCCCCAAGAACCTGACCCCCTCCCCCCGGGGTACCAGCGGTAGCAGCTGCCACAGGGCCCAGGACATTCGGGGGCCCTGGAGGGTACTTTTTTTCTTTCAATAGGCTGCTACCTTCTGAAGTAACCCCAACAGGTAACGGGCCCTATTTACTTACCAATCCACGCTCCTGCGGAAGTGGAGGTGACTGTGAGCAGGAGCGGTAAGTGAGGCCGTGGGCCAAAACCCACAAACACTGCTATCATTATACTCTGGGGTCTGAAATGACCCCAGAGTATAATGATAGGAGGACCAGGGGAGGTGAGGGAACATAACAACATTACTTACCTCTCCTACGCTCCGAAGGCTTGGGCCTGTTTGGTGATATTACGTGGGCTGGGCCTGCGTCATGATGTCGGCCCGACTCACGCGAGATCTGGTCCAACATTGAAAATGGCCGAAGTAGCGGGGAATGCGGGGATTTTTTTTGTTTGTATCCTCCCCTGGTCCCCTAGAGTATAATAATTGTTCATGGGTGGTCCACAATGGGGCATTATACTGGGTGCAGGGGCCGCTATGAGGCATAATAGTGTGTGCAGGAATGCAGTTTGTGCGGGGGGGAGCAGTGGGTTTGGTTCAGGGGGGGGACCCCCATGTCAAATGTTCGCCTTGGGGCCCAGCCATTCCTAGTTATGCCACTGCACAGACGGCAGTCCCTCATGGATCCCCCACATGCACACAGACAGCAGCCCGCCCAGGGACCCCCACAGCCTACCCTCACACACAGGCAGCACCCCCAGAGACCCCCCCACTTACATGAAGACAGCACTCCACACAGGCAGCAGCCTCTCAGGGACTCCCCTTCCCAAAGCACACATGGCAGCCTCTAGGGACCAGAACCACACACACACACAGGCGGCAGCCCCCCAGGGACTGGAGCCCCCCAGGGACTGGAGCCCCCCCAGCACACAGGCGGCAGCCCCCCAGGGACTGGAGTCCCCCCAGCACACAGGCGGCAGCCCCCCCAGGGACTGGAGCCCCCCCAGCACACAGGCGGCAGCCCCCCCAGGGACTGGAGCCCCCCCAGCACACAGGCGGCAGCCCCCCCAGGGACTGGAGCCCCCCCAGCACACAGGCGGCAGCCCCCCCAGGGACTGGAGCCCCCCCAGCACACAGGCGGCAGCCCCCCCAGGGACTGGAGCCCCCCCAGCACACAGGCGGCAGCCCCCCCAGGGACTGGAGCCCCCCCCAGCACACAGGCGGCAGCCCCCCCAGGGACTGGCCCCCCAGCACCCCCCCCCCAGCACACAGGCGGAAGCCCCCCAGGGACTGGAGCCCCCCCAGCACACAGGCGGAAGCCCCCCAGGGACTGGAGCCCCCCCAACACACAGGCTGCACCCCCTCACGTACACAGGTGGAAGCACCCCAGGGACCACCATCAGCAACCCCCCCCCCCCCCCCACACACACACACAGAGGCAGCACCGCAGGAACCCCCCCCCCCCCACTTACATGAAGATGGGACCTGCACACCACACGGCAGCACCCCTCGGACCCTCCACCAGCATCCCCTCACACACACAGTTAGCTCCCCAGGGACCCCCAAACATGCACACAGGTGGCAGCGCCCTGAGACCACCTCCAGAACCCCCTCTTACAAGCAATACCCCAGGAACCACACACACAAAGTCAATACCCCAGGGATCCCACACAGACACATGCAGCAACCCCCCAGGGACCTGAAACCCACAAGACCCTTCCCCCATTACATGCAAGCAGCACCCCAAGTACCCCTGCCCCCCTTTAAATGCCAGCAGCATCCCAAAGGACCCCTGCCCCTCCCCACCTTGCTCCCATATTTAGATGCCAATGGCACCCCAGAGACCCATATCTCCACCCCCTTTAGTTGCCAGCAGCATACCAGGGACCCCTGCCCCCCATCCATGTCAGCAGCATCCCCCCCTTAGATGCCAACAGCACCCTAAGGACCCCTGCTCTCCTTTACATGCTAGATGGACCCCCCCACCCCTTAGATGCCAGCAGCACAACAAGGACCCCTGCTCTCCTTCAGATGAGAGCAGCACCCAAAAGACCCTGTCTCCCTCCATGCCAATGGCAGCCCAGGGACTCCTATATCACCTTAAACATCAATCCAATACCCCAGACTCTCCAGGATACAGTCCCATGTAAATACCTCACTCCTTCCTCTCAGCCTCCACCAACGTGCAGTCCCATGTAAAACTATCCTATCACTCCCCTTCCATCATGCAGTTCCACAAAACAGTCCTCACAGCTTTCTGTTCTCCATCTACACGAGGTCCACTCCTGCTTCCTCTATACAGCACAGAGTTGTGATAGCAGAGACCCCGCCCTCATCGGAGAGGCTCCGCCCCTTCCTGTGACATCATACCTACCAGGAGCAACTCCACTCTAGTCACGACCCACTGAAGCATCTAATACTGTGTGGGGGACACTGAAGCGCCTAATACTGTGTGTGTGTGTGTGTGGGGGACACTGAAGCATCTAATACTGTGGGGGGGGGGGGGCACTGAAGCATCTAATACTGTGTGGAGGACACAGAAGCATCTAATACTGTGGGGGGGGGGGACACTGAAGCATCTAACACTGTGTGTAGGGGGAGACACTGAAGCATCTAATACTGTATGGGGGACACTGAAGCATCTAATACTGTGTGGAGGACACAGAAGCATCTAATACTGTGGGGGGGGGGGGACACTGAAGCATCTAATACTGTGTGTAGGGGGAGACACTGAAGCATCTAATACTGTATGGGGGACACTGAAGCATCTAATACTGTGTGGGGGGGGACACTGAAGCATCTAATACTGTGGGGGGACACTGAAGCATCTAATACTGTGTGGGGGACACTGAAGCATCTAATACTGTGGGGGGGGGACACTGAAGCATCTAATACTGTGTGTAGGGGGAGACACTGAAGCATCTAATACTGTATGGGGGACACTGAAGCATCTAATACTGTGTGGGGGGGGACACTGAAGCACTAATACTGTGTGGGGGGGACACTGAAGCATCTAATACTGTGTGTAGGGGGAGACACTGAAGCATCTAATACTGTAGGGGGACACTGAACACTAATACTGTGTGGGGGACACAAGCACTAATACTGTGTGGGGGACACTGAAGCACTAATACTGTGTGGGGGGACACTGAAGCATCTAATACTGTGTGGGACACTGAACACAATACTGTGTGGGGGACACTGAAGCATCTAATACTGTGTGTGGGGACACTGAAGCATCTAATACTGTGTGGGGGACACTGAAGCATCTAATACTGTGTGGGGGGACACTGAAGCATCTAATACTGTGTGGGGGACACTGAAGCATCTAATACTGTGTGGGGGGGGGGGAGACACTGAAGCATCTAATACTGTGTGGGGGACACTGAAGCATCTAATACTGTGTGTGTGTGGGGGGGACACTGAAGCATCTAATACTGTGTGGGGGACACTGAAGCGCCTAATACTGTGTGTGTGTGGGGGGGACACTGAAGCATCTAATACTGTGTGGGGGACACTGAAGCATCTAATACTGTGGGGGGGGGGACACTGAAGCATCTAATACTGTGTGAGGGGGACACTGAAGCATCTAATACTGTGTGTAGGGGGAGACACTGAAGCATCTAATACTGTGTGGGGGACACTGAAGCATCTAATACTGTGTGAGGGGGACACTGAAGCATCTAATACTGTGTGTAGGGGGAGACACTGAAGCATCTAATACTGTGTGAGGGGGACACTGAAGCATCTAATACTGTGTGTAGGGGGGGACACTGAAGCATCTAATACTGTGTGGGGGGGGGAGACACTGAAGCATCTAATACTGTGTGGGGGACACTGAAGCATCTAATACTGTGTGGGGGACACTGAAGCATCTAATACTGTATGGGGGACACTGAAGCTATCTAATACTGTGTGGGGGGGGGGGACACTGAAGCATCTAATACTGTGTGGGGGACACTGAAGCATCTAATACTGTGTGGGGGACACTGAAGCATCTAATACTGTGTGGGGGAGACTGAAGCATCTAATACTGTATGGGGGACACTGAAGCATCTAATACTGTGTGGGGGACACTGAAGCATCTAATACTGTATGGGGGGACACTGAGGCATCTAATACTGTGTGTAGGGGGAGACACTGAAGCATCTAATACTGTGTGGGGGGGACACTGAAGCATCTAATACTGTGTGGGGGACACTGAAGCATCTAATACTGTGGGGGGGACACTGAAGCATCTAATACTGTGTGGGGGGGACACTGAAGCATCTAATACTGTGTGGGGGACACTGAAGCATCTAATACTGTGTGGGGGGGACACTGAAGCATGTAATACTGTGGGGGGGACACTGAAGCATCTAATACTGTGTGGGGGACACTGAAGCATCTAATACTGTGTGGGGGGGGAGACACTGAAGCATCTAATACTGTGTGGGGGACACTGAAGCATCTAATACTGTGTGGGGGACACTGAAGCACCTAATACTGTGTGTGTGTGGGGGGGACACTGAAGCATCTAATACTGTGTGGGGGACACTGAAGCATCTAATACTGTGGGGGGGGGGACACTGAAGCATCTAATACTGTGTGGGGGACACTGAAGCATCTAATACTGTATGGGGGGACACTGAGGAATCTAATACTGTGTGTAGGGGGAGACACTGAAGCATCTAATACTGTGTGGGGAACACTGAAGCATCTAATACTGTGTGGGGGGGACACTGAAGCATCTAATACTGTGGGGGGGACACTGAAGCATCTAATACTGTGGGGGGGACACTGAAGCATCTAATACTGTGTGGGGGACACTGAAGCATCTAATACTGTGTGGGGGGGGGGACACTGAAGCATCTAATACTGTGTGTGGGGGGACACTGAAGCATCTAATACTGTATGGGGGACACTGAAGCATCTAATACTGTGTGTAGGGGGAGACACTGAAGCATCTAATACTGTGTGGAGGGGGGAGACACTGAAGCATCTAATACTGTGTGGGGGACACTGAAGCATCTAATACTGTGTGGGGGACACTGAAGCATCTAATACTGTGTGGGGGGGACACTGAAGCATCTAATACTGTGTGGGGGGGGACTGAAGCATCTAATACTGTGTGGGGGACACTGAAGCATCTAATACTGTGTGGGGGGGACACTGAAGCATCTAATACTGTGTGGAGGACACTGAAGCATCTAATACTGTGTGGGGGGGACACTGAAGCATCTAATACTGTGGGGGGGACACTGAAGCATCTAATACTGTGTGGGGGGGACACACTGAAGCATCTAATACTGTGTGTAGGGGGAGACACTGAAGCATCTAATACTGTGTGGGGGGGGGAGACACTGAAGCATCTAATACTGTATGGGGGACACTGAAGCATCTAATACTGTGTGTAGGGGGAGACACTGAAGCATCTAATACTGTGTGGGGGGGGAGACACTGAAGCATCTAATACTGTGTGGGGGGGGAGACACTGAAGCATCTAATACTGTGTGGGGGACACTGAAGCATCTAATACTGTGTGGGGGGGACACTGAAGCATCTAATACTGTGGGGGGGACACTGAAGCATCTAATACTGTGTGGGGGGGGGACTGAAGCATCTAATACTGTGTGGGGGACACTGAAGCATCTAATACTGTGTGGGGGGGACACTGAAGCATCTAATACTGTGTGGAGGACACTGAAGCATCTAATACTGTGTGGGGGGGGACACTGAAGCATCTAATACTGTGTGTAGGGGGAGACACTGAAGCATCTAATACTGTGTCGGGGGGGAGACACTGAAGCATCTAATACTGTGTGGGGGACACTGAAGCATCTAATACTGTGTGGGGGACACTGAAGCATCTAATACTGTGTGGGGGGGGGGACACTGAAGCATCTAATACTGTGTGTGGGGGGACACTGAAGCATCTAATACTGTATGGGGGACACTGAAGCATCTAATACTGTGTGTAGGGGGAGACACTGAAGCATCTAATACTGTGTGGAGGGGGGAGACACTGAAGCATCTAATACTGTGTGGGGGACACTGAAGCATCTAATACTGTGTGGGGGACACTGAAGCATCTAATACTGTGTGGGGGGGACACTGAAGCATCTAATACTGTGGGGGGGACACTGAAGCATCTAATACTGTGTGGGGGGGACTGAAGCATCTAATACTGTGTGGGGGACACTGAAGCATCTAATACTGTGTGGGGGGACACTGAAGCATCTAATACTGTGTGGAGGACACTGAAGCATCTAATACTGTGTGGGGGGGGACACTGAAGCATCTAATACTGTGTGTAGGGGGAGACACTGAAGCATCTAATACTGTGTCGGGGGGGAGACACTGAAGCATCTAATACTGTGTGGGGGACACTGAAGCATCTAATACTGTGTGGGGGGGACACTGAAGCATCTAATACTGTGTGGGGGGGACACTGAAGCATCTAATACTGTGGGGGGGACACTGAAGCATCTAATACTGTGTGGGGGGGACACTGAAGCATCTAATACTGTGTGGGGGGGACACTGAAGCATCTAATACTGTGTGGGGGGGACACTGAAGCATCTAATACTGTGGGGGGGACACTGAAGCATCTAATACTGTGTGGGGGGGACACTGAAGCATCTAATACTGTGTGGGGGACACTGAAGCATCTAATACTGTGTGGGGGACACTGAAGCATCTAATACTGTGTGGGGGACACTGAAGCATCTAATACTGTGTGGGGGACACTGAAGCATCTAATACTGTGTGGGGGACACTGAAGCATCTAATACTGTGTGGGGGACACTGAAGCATCTAATACTGTGTGGGGGGGACACTGAAGCATCTAATACTGTGTGGAGGACACAAGCATCTAATACTGTGTGGGGGACACTGAAGCATCTAATACTGTGTGTGGGGGGAGACACTGAAGCATCTAATACTGTATGGGGGACATTGAAGCATCTAATACTGTGTGGGGGACACTGAAGCATCTAATACTGTGTGGGGGACACTGAAGCATCTAATACTGTGTGGGGGACACTGAAGCATCTAATACTGTGTGGAGGACACTGAAGCATCTAATACTGTATGGGGGACACTGAAGCATCTAATACTGTGTGGGGGACACTGAAGCATCTAATACTGTATGGGGGGACACTGAGGCATCTAATACTGTGTGTAGGGGGAGACACTGAAGCATCTAATACTGTGTGGGGGGGACACTGAAGCATCTAATACTGTGGGGGGGACACTGAAGCATCTAATACTGTGTGGGGGACACTGAAGCATCTAATACTGTGTGGGGGACACTGAAGCATCTAATACTGTGGGGGGGGGGACACTGAAGCATCTAATACTGTGTGGGGGGGACACTGAAGCATCTAATACTGTGTGGGGGACACTGAAGCATCTAATACTGTGTGTGGGGGACACTGAAGCATCTAATACTGTATGGGGGACACTGAAGCATCTAATACTGTGTTGGGGCCACTGTGAAGCATCTAATACTGTGCGGGGGCCTCTGTGAAGCATATAATACTGTGTGGGGGCAATTCTGGAGCACATAATACTGTCTGGAGGCCACAGTGGAGCACATTGTACTGTGTGGGGGGCCATTTCCGAGCGCATTGTACTGTGTGGGGGCCCTTCTCTATTTATATCACACAGTATCTGTTTTATAGCAGACATGTGATATTATTACAGGCTGTAATAACATTGCACGGTCAATATAAAACAGATCCTGGTTAATTTAAGGTTAAATTTTCGTGTTGGCACTTTGTGATAATTTAGTGGGTTTTGGGTTGCAGTTTGGGCACTCTGTCTCTAAAAGGTTCGCCATCACTGACCTATGCTGTAGCTAGCTGATAGACTGCAATCTTGCGAAAACCCCTTTAAATATTACAAAGAAACTTAAGGTGACATCTACTGGTCATTCATGGTAATGCAGTAGCTATATTCACTTCGGGCAGCATTTCACAATCTGTCATGTCACATGTGGGTCATGTAATGCCTGTGCTTTACACCATTACAGGAGTCTGACAGTGATCTTGTACCAGTAAGGGTGCAACGTGAAATTGAATTTGCAGTAAACTTCTTGGAGAAAGACATCCATGACAAGCAAGATACTCTCATCGGTCTGAAAGAACAGCTAAAAGAAGTAAAAGCAATAAATTACGAAATGTATCAAAAAAAGCAGGTATGTAATCTGTAGAAATATCTGGAAGGACTGAATCCTGTTTCCATTGCATAATAACCTGTCCCAGTCATACACTGCTGGCACATGGAGCTCTACTAACTGTACTGTGTAGCCATGCACCTGCAGGTCCACCACCAGACCTAGACAGATTTTCATCCACTGGAAGTAAACAGTAAAAGTTGCAATTCAATGACCGCAAGCAAAATCTGGAGAACACAATATATATTATAACATTGAACAACTTTATTTGCTGAAAACAGAAAATTCCTTTAATTTTTTGGATCTCCTCGGTATATGCATCAATAGGAGACTGGTGGGGATCCAACACCTGAGACACCCAGCAAGCAGCAGGTCTGGGGAATTGGAGCTGAGCTGCAGGCCGTTGTCTTCTGGCTCCATCCTCTATATAGTTCCAGTGATGGTGGCTCTTTGGATCAGCTGATCAGTGGGGCGTCTGCTAGCTGTCGGAGATCCAGTGATCCCATACTGATGACCTATCTTATCAATAGGTCATTGATATCAATTTCACTCACAACCACCTGAATAAAGTAGTAGCACACCTTTATCGGCATCATATAAATGTACCCTAAGCCCCCACACTGTGCAGATTTTATACATATATTGCTAAAGGGTTAAATTCATGGTAAAAATTGGCACTAAAAAACAGAACTGGCATGTGGCAAATTTGAAAACCCCAAAGGAGGCACTGGATTTTTATTTCTCCTAAATTTGGATGGGTACTTTAAAGTACGATGGATTTTCAGTGGAGAATCTTCACCAAAAATATCCAGCGATTCTGCAGAAAGTGAATTCAACTGATTTAGAATTTCTCAAGTAGCATGGGGGGGAAGAATGGAGGTAAAGTAACGTAGGATAAAGTGATCTCTTAAAGCATCACAAAACAACTTATTATTTATATAGCGCCAACATATTCCGCAGCGCTTTTACAGACATTGTGGTCATTGTGCCATATAGGGCTCACAATCTACATTCACTATCAGTATGTATTTGGAATGTGGGAGGAAACCAGAGAACCCGGAGTAAACCCACAAACAACTTTAGATTTTCTGACATCAATACATTTTGTAATCTACTTTATTAATGACTTTTAGCTTCAGTATTCTTTTCTGTATTGAGAGCTGAAATCTATACTCTGCTTCTCACTGGAGTACGGGCTCTTGTATAATACAGGAAAGCTGAGGCTAAGGGGTCACTTAGACATGTTAACACAGAACAGTGATTCTGGTGTCATGTGGAATATGAGATTCTCAGCTTTGATATGAAATTTTACAACTAGAACTGTGGTGACATGGTGTCATATGGAAAGACAAGAATCTCATCTTCCATATGATACCAAAAGTGCTGTGGTTTTATAAAACCTGTTAGAATTGACCTCCCCAGCATTACTCAAGAGTCTGTAAACCTAGTGAAAGCTGTTTATGGCTCTTAATAGAGAAACAGAATATAGAAGTGCAGGAGCCAAAATTTTTAATAAAGTACAGTATATTACAACATTTATTAATGACACACATACTGACAAAAAAAAAAATCAAAAAGAGGTTCAAAGTTTAGTTATGCTTTAAAGAGGTTGTCCTGGATGAATTTATTTATTTTATATTAAGCTGGGGAAAGTGAAAAAACAAAACCATACTCGCCTGTTTCCGATGCTCCGATATCTCCCAGCGCAGTCCGGTCCTGCTGCTCCACTGTCTTGTTTTGCCAGAAGTCCCCGCTCCACTGTGACGTCCCACATATCTTTCCTTAGGCCGCTGATTGACCTCAGTGTTCACAGGTGGTCATGTGCGGCAGGGAAAACACTGGAGCGGCAGGGAAAACACTGGAGCACCGGGGGACAGGTTTTTTTTTTTTTTTTTTGACCTTCCCAAGCCTAATAACTTTTTTTTTTTTTTTTCTTCTTGGCCAACCCCTTTAAGGTAAATGCATTACATGTTTGGGTTTATAGTGTGATACACCACCACACACATTTCAAGTAAACATCTTTGAGATAAAATGTAACTTTATTGTCCATTTCATGAAATCCTTGCACAGAATTCAGAAGAGGATGGCAAAGAAAAAGATGTGAAAGAGAGACTAGATGGGAAGTCCAGTCAGGTGGCAGCTGCAATGAAACCACAAGATCCCAGGTAAGAACATGACAACAGTCCATCAGCTGACACTGAAATAAAAAATCCCAAGAAGCAAACTTAACTAGTTCCCGCTCTGCACCGTTGTAATAGATTGGTGGGCCTCCCACACTTTAATTTTCCCTTAACTAGCCCCACATAAAGCCTCTTACTCCCCAGTCGCCGACAATACAAAAAAAAAAAAAAAAGTTACTCTGCTAACCCTATTCCCGCAGACATCATCAGCTGAATAATGGAGCACAAAGCTGATCTCTCTAAGGCTGTGTTCACACTGAGTTTTTTGGCAGCAGATTTTGACGTGGAATCCGCCTCAAAAAACTCCTCCCATTCATTTCAATGGGAGTCAGTAGCGGCTTTTTTCCACTAGCGGAAAAAAAAAAAGCAACATGACCTATCTTGCCGCGGATTCCGCCCGCGGCTCAAGCCGTGCAGCTGATTAGGCCCATTCATCCGGGCTTAATCAGGAGCGGGATGCCGTTACGGAATGCTGATGCACGGTATCGGAATCTCGTCACGGCTGACCGCGGCGAAAACTCCGGGGGTGGAAAATTTTCCGCCGTGCGAACACAGCCTAACTCCACCACTGTATTCAACTCTGTGTCCAAAAAGTTAAAATTGCTACCTGCCATCCAGGACATCAGAAATGCAGGACTGTCCTGCTCAATTGAGGCTGGCAGCCCAAAAACCATAGGGCCCCGTGCGGATGCAACATTTGCCCTACGGTTAAAGCGGCCCAGTGTACTTTTACATCAGCAATGGGAATATTTTCCCGCAAACTGATGTACGATGACATACTGCACTAGAGCCATTGGAGGAAGATGTCAGCTCTGACACACAGTTCACATCCTCCTCTAACGGCTGCAAGTGGTGAAAACACAGTTTGTGGCGACAGCTAAGGGGCCTCTTTGTATTTGCAATCATGGGGTGCCAATGTGTTGCCATGGTAATGGAGGCTTACTGAATACCCCCACTTCTTCATAAGTATGTCTATAAGACATTGCTAGAGGCTGATGATCAGAGTGAATTACACCCAAAGTCAACCATTAGGGCTGCATTTTCCTGTACGAACCTTTAGGATATACCTTTTAAAGGGGTTGTCTGGGCAAAAAATTTTAGCTTTTAAATAGTCTGGGGTAGAGGTGAAGAAGAGGTGCCACCCAGTGCAGTCCATTCCATTGTTGTCTTCTAGCAGACGTTCCCGCCACACGTGACCTCTGAGGCCAATCAGCGGCCTCAGCGAAGGACATGTGACCGCTGAGCCAAATCTGTGAAAGGGATCTAGGATGCCACAGCTGGCAAGGCGTTTCACTTCTAGAAGACACCAGAGCAAAAGGAACAGACCACACTGGGAGGACACCGGAGCACTGGGGACAGAAGAGTAGGATTTTTTTTTTTTTTTCCTCCACTTCCTCTGGCCTATTTTAAAAATAATTTTTTGGCCGGACAACCTCTTTAAAACTGCACAGAACTTAGTATAATGTATGTCATACAGAAAGCAATGACAACTAGGCTATCCTACATCTGCACTTCAGTAATTGGTATGTTCTGTTCTTTCTCCTTTTTGTTTTTATAACTATTATTTGTCACACACTATACCTTTATTCCCATATAGTGATAAAGACATTTTATCCAAGCCTAGAAAGCTTGAAATATCCTACATGAAGGACTCAGTAGACTCTGCCCCACAATATAAGCTTATTAAAGATATATCATTCTAGCACAGCACATAGTGACATCTGATGCATTTTACTGGCCTATATAGTAAAGAATATAAGTAGAATTTGTCTTACCTATATACATTTGTAATACATTAAATCCTTGTTACATATGAATGTTAGAGATGTTTATGTACGCACCCAAGAATTATGTACTAACTCACGTAATAGTAAAGAGTATTTTCATACTGCTTTGTTTTTTTTGTTTATATTTTGCCCAAGTTTAGCTTTTTTTCAGTTGCTATAAAAGGAAGATGAGTACTACGGATGGAAAGTCAACGCAAGTAAGTTGTGATACTTTGTGCAGTTGTAAGTATATGATTTGGTTTTTACTAAAACTCTGTTCAATGGTTTTCTTTCTGATAATGGAAACGGTCAGTGATGGCAAATATGGCCACCAACTGCAAGACACCTCTCGCACCGGGGCCTTCGGGAAAAATTGGACAGGTTGAAAACAAACCAGATTCTTACCTCTTTACAATAGTACTCACGGGGTCCACTAGGAAATCTTAATAGAAGCTAGAATTCTTTTTTTATATCACAATTACTTTATTATATACTATACTTATCTTCTATATAATATGGAAGATAAGCCTTAAAGAGTCAAATTGAATAGTCACTGCAATGGACAAATAAAGGACAACTCTTCCATTTTGGAGTGCTGCTTTTCTTCATTTCTTTCTATATGGAATGTAGCTATAGAGTATGCATTTACTAATAGCTGTACTGAGGAAACGGTTTCTTGGCATCTTATGACAGAATGAATTCCATTTTAATATGACATACAAGTGTGCAATCTTTGCCACTTTCCCAAAAAAGGGGGTGTGGTGAAGGCAGTCAGGGGGCAACCCCCACTGGATTTATCATTTATGCCACAATTCTGGTGTACATTTTCCCTCCAGCACACGGCCCAGGGGAGGTGCATACTCTGCCAGCTCTGGGGCTAAGACGACTGGCATTAGTAATGCCAGTATTCATAAATCTGCACCAATTCTAAGGCAGACACACAGATAATATGGGACTCTTGCCTATTGTACATCTGTCTGTAGCTGCTACACCCCATTATTCATTGCAACTCAACCAAGGTACCCCTATAGTTGTGTTTATCTGCCCCCATCAGCTTTCTATATAAAGTCTGGCATATATTTATGAGGCAGGTTGAGTGCAGGACCATCAACCCTGCATAAATGATGCCTAATGTCTGAGCTACACGTTGGCGTAAATCAGCCAAATCCTCAAATGGTATAAGACAAGGGTAGGTAATCTTTGGCACTCCAACTGTTCTTTGAAAGCCTACAGAAATGATTGGAGCATGCTGGGAGTTGCAGTCTTACAGCAGCTAGAAGGCCAAAGGTTGATGCCAGCAATGAAAACACTGATTTGCATAAGTCTATATTGTACAAGATGGAGTCCTGTGCTGTGAGATTCAGTAGTGATGTCGAAAACAAGTATTCTCTTTCCCCACTGAAACTTGTAAGATGGGGTAGGTGTATTATTGTCAGGACTGAATCTAGTCCTGCAGAGCCTGTAGTAGTTGTATGGCTGCCTCTCCATCCAGGTCACTTCTGCAGGAACAGCTTATTCCCATAATAGATATTTATAGCATATCTACAGGATGTGGTCTGTGTCTATGTAGGAAACATTCTTTGAAGCTGGGTTTACATTGTGCATAATTTAATAGTAATTGTGCAAGACAGCCAGGAAAAGTGGATGTTTTTTCCCCCCTTTAGTGTGAATGTAGCCTAAGGGTCTGACTGTCAGCACTCACACCACACTAATGCAAGCACTGTAGTCTCATTAACCCATCCATATATACCTTATACTTAGTAATAGCAGTGCATGGTATTGCAGATTCATTGTAAGTCAGATAAACTAAACAAAACAGTTACTGATAAGTAAATGGACGGAAGTGAACACTGAAGAGGCTGCAGAACTTGTAAGAGTGCAGTGGTGCTATGCAACAGCTGATCAGCCAGGTATTAAGAGGCAGACTCCAGTGATCAAAAGGCCTATCATTACTTTGATCTTAGAAAACACCTTTAAAAAAAAAACGCTGTAGTGACCCACTACATGCGCGTGCATAGGCTCTAACGTAAAGGGGTTGGTGTTGGGAAATTAAGTATTCTAGAGTATACTCTCTTATTCATAGACATTAACTTTACTCCCACATCACCCCATTATAGCGTAACTAAACTTTCGGACAACTTAATTTTCTGGTATCACATTTTGTAATAAACTTACGTTTTGGCTCCTTTCTGTGAAATCCTGCATTTTTACACTTTCCCTTGTTTCTACCTCTCACTGAATGTTACTGTGTATGGTTTTGTGTAAGATGAAGAGAAAAATTATTTGGTTTAAAACAGTCAGGATATTTACATGCAGCTGTATAATATACCAATTTAGACAGTTTTCAACAAGTGATCTCAGACATTACAAACTTGCTATTTATATTTCCAGAGATAACTGTTTAAAATGACCCTCCCCTCATTTTATCTACATGTGACACAGCCCTGTACACAGTAACATCCAGAGAGGCAGAAACAAGGGAAAGAGGGTGGGGGAATGCAGGATTTCACTGAAAATATCCAAAATGTTAGGTATATTACAAAAATTTATGACAAATACTGCCATAAAAGTCTGAAAATGTCGTTATGCTTTAACACAGTTTGCTAGCCACCTTAAGCATAAACTGACAACCTGTGATTATAAAAAAAATTTATTCAAAGTCAACGTTTGCATTCAAACAAATGAAATCCTACAGTAACAATGTCCACTGTACTCAGCTCACTAAAAATTTTAAGATCAACGTCCTTGTACAAATTCTGTACAAGAGAAACACAAAGAAAACGTAACTAACAAACTGCTTCTTCCACAAATGTAATAAAGCATTTAATATAATCCGCGCCATCCAGCTGTATTCATGCTCTCATGCTGTCCAAAGTAGCCCCCACTGTTTCCTGAATTTCCCCTTCCTGTGAAAACACAACAGAAGTCCAAATTAAGGACAAGTTCACACCTGCACTGGTTTCAGTTCTTCTGGTCCGTCAGAGGATCAGACAAATATACTGCAAAGAGACACGAACAGAGGCCGAAGTACCCCACTGCCTATAATGGAGCAGCACTTTTAACTGAAATCGCTAGACAGACAGGCTTGTGGAACTTTGACAATTTCTGCCTGTTCTGCACCGGATGGACACCCAAATCAGATGTGAACCCAGTGTAACCTAGATGTAGTTTTCAGTAAAAACAATTTAGTTACTGTAAAACTAAAGAATCTCATCTGATTCTATACCTATACTCTACACTAAAGACCAAATAAAAATTAAAGCATTTTGGTGACAGATTCCAGAACTGCTGTTTCAGCATCAAAGCTACAACAAAGTCTTAAACAGAAAGTGAGGCCACAGGGATTACATGGATTTATACTTGCCACATTATCTGCCATCTGTGTCAATTACAGTCTAGTCAGGTGAGGAGCAGACTGGGGTGAATACCATCCATCAATGGGCTAAATTGGCCCCACACGTATACTGTTAATAGTAGATAGCTAAGACTAAGGGTAAGTTCACATGTAGGAATTTGGCACTGAATTTGCCAAGCAGAAAATTTCTGCTTCAGGAATTTGAAGTGGATTCTGTATTTTCCACACAGACAGAAGAAAAAAAAAAAAAAAAAAAAAAAATGTATTTTCCTTCTCCCACTCATTTCAATGGGATCTCTCAGGTGGAATCCACCATAAGAACAAGCAGGAGGCTTATTTTTCCACTAGACGGAAATGCGAGGGGAATTTCAGGCACAATCTGCATCAAAATCCACCTTAAAGTCAGTGTCAAATTCCTAGATGCGAATTTACCCTAAGCCTACCCCTAAACAGCCTTACAAAGTTATTACTTTTGCGATACATAAACCTAGTATATTAAAAGGAGCTTAAAATGTAAAGTCAAAGCCATTATCAATGGCAGTTCATACATTACCATATCCACCAAGACCATCAGGATTTGCATAACACCCACTGTAGTTTCCTGTCATGCCCATTCTTCCTACAGCACCATATCCTGCTCCATCTAAGGGGATGACCAAAAGTTACAGGGAATTACAGGTACAGACAGTATCAAAAATACTGTACACTCTTACTAGACAGTTTAGTACATAACTTACCTAGTGCATCTCTACCATAGCATCCCATTCCAGTACCCATTCCTGCACCCATTCCAGCACCACCACCAGCAGTTGAATTCAAGAATAACTCAATATACCGATGTTCTGTATGAAAAGAAAATATAAGACATGAGGCCTTACAGCAGGAGTGCTCAAGCATTGCTATAGGCAAACTCAAGAAAAACAAAGACTAAAATAGTTACATACGCATATTGTTTTTGTCTTTAGACATGGCTGCTACAGCATCTTCATGGGTAGCAAATTCGACATCAGCTTCTCCAGTGGCCCGTCCATCTGCTCCAATGTCAATGTGAACTCTGATTGGTGTAAGCGGGGAAAAGAACTACAAAGAAACAGTTCAGGCGTTACTTATAAGACTTCACAAGGTCACTGAAACACATTCATCCCTCACACCCTGATCTATATCCATATATTTGAGTGGGGTGGGGATTCAAGGGGTTTAAGATTCAGATGGTATGATGCAAGTATATATATATATATATATATATATATATATATATATATATATATACACACACACACACATATATATATATACATATACACACACACACACACACACACACTTTCTGCTCTAAAATTAGAAACCCCCCTAGGTCTGTGGCTTTACATACAGATACCTGTACACGGACCTTTACAATATACATGTTAAGTCCTTGTTCTGCTAGATTTATACAAGGGCAAAGCCATACAAGGTCTATGAGCATCTAACTACTTACGCTGGCAATATCGCTTTCAGTGGCACGGAAAGGTAAGCCACGCATATGAACAAAGTGTCCACTGTGAAAACCAGAACCTGCATCTGCAGCTCCAGGGTAACCTTGAGGAATACCTAACAAGGAAGAAAATTGTACACTTAGTTACACGTCTAAAATAGACCCCTCATTTCTTCAAAATAGCAAGTTCAGCCAAAAGACTTAGATTTAAAGTCTTCCCATCTGGGCAAGCTATGCCCCATCATCCACAGGACAGAGCATAACTTAGACTGACTGTCAGACCTCTATCAGACCCCCACCAATCAGGAAAATGGTGGGGGTGGGTGGGTTTTGTGCCCAGGTTCTGAATACACATGCAGTCTGGCAGAGTCGGAGATAGCTGATCAGCAAGTTACATCCATAACTTGCCCAGCCAGGAAAACAAATTTTTAGTTAAAATCTACCTAAACACAAGATTATAATACCAAATATACCCCCAAAAAAGTTTATTTATAGGCCCTTTTACAAGAGCCACTGCTTAGGCAGGAAAAGTCAATGGATAACAGGACACATCAGTGTTTACATGTGAAAGCAACATGGGAGGGAGAGGAGCAATCGCTAGTGTAATCATTCACTCTCCATCCCATAGATTCATTTACACAGGGAGATGTGCAGCTGACCAGAAAGCATCTTTATGCCTGCATTAAAGAGGACCTTTTCGCGTCCTCACGTATATGCGGTTTTACATACCGCTAGAAAGCTGACAGCGCACTGAATTCAGTGCACTGTTGGCTTTCCCGGTATGTGCCCCGGGGCTGGAGATATCAGGGGTCTAAGTTTCACCGTTCACTGTCAGAAGGGCGTTCCTGACAGTCTAGCTGCGCTGTCAGGAATGCCCTCCCTAACGGTACTTGTCCATAGCACTGCACTGAGGGGGCGTTCCTCACAGCTCAGCATCATCACTGGACTTAAGGAACGCCCCCTCTGACAGTACAGGGCTATGGACAAGTACAGAGAGAGGGGGCGTTCCTTAAGCCCAGTGATGACGCTGAGCTGTGAGGGACGCCCCATCAGTGCAGCGCTATGGATGAGTACTGTCACGGAGGGCAGGGCGTTCCTCAAAGCACAGCTAGACTGTCAGGAACGCCCTTCTGACTATGAACGGTGAAATTTAGACAACCCCTTCCCGATACCTAAATATCAAAAGCCAAATTGCAATTCTCATAGCACTGAATACTGAAATTGGCTCATACATCGGGAATCTCTTACCACATTTATATCAGAACGTCACAGAATCCCTTGCATCAGCACCATGCTCCAATTGTGAACATTTACAATGCTGTACATTTTTTTTTTTTTTGGTCTGTCTTGCATTTGAAAGTAGAGTATACTATTACATTTCTGAATATGATGGCGCTATACAAGTAAGCATAATAAGAGTCCATAGACATCTCTGGCATTAATGTGACATCACCCTAGCTTTACTGTAACCCAAATACCAAAAGATCCCATCACCACAAACACCACCTAGAGGCCAATTATTCCATTCATATACATTGTGTAAAAGCAGCCCCCCTCCCCATTCACAGACATACCTCTGCCTTCTCTGAGCCGATCATCAAAACCATCTGCCCCATAACCATAGTTGTTGTAGCCACTGTATTCATCAAATCCACCATAACCTAGAAGAGACAAAACTATGTGAATCTAGCAAGATTTTGACCTGAAAACAAAAATGTCTTTCCTTGTGCTAAAGTGAAATGAAAGTGTTTTCCAGTACCTGGTTATAGGTAACCAGTCCTTAGGATGTGTCAGCAATAGAGGTCCAACATAAAGCACCCCCAAGGATCATCTGTTTGAAAAGGCTGTGGCCTCTCCATTGAAAACCAAGCACAGTGCCTTACAGTATATAGCAGCTATGCTCAATACTGCAGGTTCAGCACATTCACTTGAATGAGACTTGGCTGCAAAGAAGTTATGCAACAGATGGACAAGACATTACAGCCTATAAAGAGGAGACATCTCTCACCTAAGTGTTACAAGCTCTTCAAACAGCTCATTGACAGGTAGCCAGATGTCGTCAATATAAAAATTCTCATAAAACCCCCTTTAAGGCCGGGAGGCGGGGGGGGAGCAAACGTGGTGTAAACGTTGAGGTTTGGCTGTGGAATTTTACAGTCACTGCAGAGTCAATGCAATAGAATCCCATCCACACATTTCAGAAAAATATGCGCAGTGTAAATACTGCAATTTCCAAAACGGTTTTGAAAATCACAGCATGTCAATCATACCTACGGAAATGCCAGCGGTTTCCCTATAGGTATAATGGAAGCAGAGGAAACCTCTTTGCACTTTTGCGTTTTTCCCTGCAAATGCACTGCGCTGTGGTTTTTCCCTTAGTTTCACTGCGGCCCACTGCGTGGGGCCATAGCCTAGGAATGGGAGAACTGCAGACCAAATCTATTTCACAGCCCAAAAGGTCGCCAGAACTAAAGAAATTTGACTAAAAATAAGTAATTTACAAAAGTTTCACTTTATAAAAGTCACTTTATAAAAGAAAAAAAAAAAAAAAAAATCTAAGTATTACTTACCACCTCCATAACCTCCACTACCACGCATGCGGTCGTACATGTTACCACGGCCAGCTCCATAATAAGCACCACGGCCTCCCATTGGCCTGTCATATGGGCCAGGACGCTGTCCCATCATCCTTCTGGGTGGATCGTATGACGATCTAATTTCGCTTCTGCTGCTCTTAAATATTTCAATGTATCTACACCAGAGTTGTTTAAGAGAAATAAAGTAAGTAATGACTCAACACAAAAGCCTACCTTCAAAAATAAAATCTATATAGGGGCTCCACCGAATGTATAAGTAGTATATAGGCGTCTGTACAACCAAGTTTTAAGAGCTCAGCACATGGAAAAGCCGATTCTCAAAGAAAGCATTTGAAGAGAAAATTAGTAGATACCACTTTGCATTGTTTTATTGACTGCAAATAGATGTATTTACGATCATTATGAAAAAAAAAAAAAAATTAAAGAACCCCCTCCCACCACCATGGAGCCCAAAAATAATAAAGAGAACAAAAAAACAAAACAGAAATGTAGCCATCCCGTTCTGTCCATCCCCACCTGTGCCCTATTCTTTCCTTGTGTTTCCCCAGAGCATTTTCTGCTATCTCCTTTGAAGCAAACTGCACGAAGGCCTCCCCTGTGCTTCTCCCCTGGTAGTCCATCGTCAATGTTATCCCATTTGGCAGGATTCTCAACCCTTTAACCCAAGGACAAATAACCCCATCAAGGGGAACAGTGTTAAAGGCTGCAACAAACCCAACTTAACAATACTAACAACTTTAATTAACCCCATAGCCTAACATCAGCTCAAATATATATTCTTAGCTCCCGCCACCCCGCAATGTTAGCACATCTACAAGATACTTGGGGCTCATTCACAACACAATTCATGGTCAATGTTCTGTTCATAAACTTATTAAAAACTATACTAAGGTGAAGGAAAACTTCCCAAAAGAAAAAAGTTTTCCTACTGATAGGATGAAACCAAAACATGGAAGAGGACATGGACATGTATGAGATTGGTGTAAATGAGCCACAGAAACTGTTTACCATATTTATTACACTTAGGCTTCTACTTAGTATGTAACGGTATAATGGATTCTGACTAACCAAGAGCTGTGTTCATTTAGGTCCTAATTTACATTCAGTTCCAGGTCTAACTAGAGCAAAAACAACATATTATGAAACTAGAGGTACCTGAAAAAAACTGCACAATTTCTTCCTTGCTGCAGCCAAATGGAAGACCTCGAAGTCTGACTGTCCCATCTGTGTCGGAGTCGCTGTCATTGGAGTTGTTGTGTTTCAGTACCCATTCCATTTCTGTGTTGTTTGACTTGAAAACTGGAATAGCAAGAAGTGGGTTAAGTTGTTCCACAAAAAGCCCAATTCTATATTGTGATAATACAGTATTTGCTCTACAGAGCAGTAAGCTGGGCGAGGTCCTTACCTTCAATGTACCTGTGGCCCATGTATTTGCGGTCTTTCTCCAATGCTTTTTTGAGATCATCTTCTGTTTCAAGTACGATGAAGGCTTCACCACTAGGACGGCCTTCCTTGGACATTGTGAAGTGAATTCCGCCGATTCCATCCGCAATAGCGCAGTCTACAAATTTAATAGTTCCATATTTACTCTAAGAAAGACAAACCTACACTAGAAATGGGTAGTGTTTTTATACGTACAGTGTCCTGTACAAGATGAAGTGACGGTTTACACAAATGCTAAGCCATGGCCTCAGCGGCTACAGTATGTGACTGGCTGAGTGGTTACATATATCTATATACATATACAGTCACCCATTCTCAGGTTTGTCTAATGCAGCAGGGTGCCAGAAGTCTCGTTCCTATGCCACAGCATAACTGGATCGCTATAATATGGGACAGTAATTGACAATGTCTGTAAAGCGCTGCAGAATATGATGGCGCTATACAAGTAAGCATAA
Source organism: Leptodactylus fallax (assembly GCA_947044405.1). NCBI lineage: Eukaryota > Metazoa > Chordata > Amphibia > Anura > Leptodactylidae > Leptodactylus > Leptodactylus fallax. Next base: position 779,261 of record CAMRHE010000005.1, on the reverse strand, counting down.
AATAAAGAGGCATAATACAGAAACTTCTGGCGCCATGCTGTGCTCTGCAGACTAAGAACGGGGCAATCTGTATATTATTTTATATAAAAGAAAGCTCATCTTCCTTTCCCTGGTAGGAGAATATTTTTTTGGTTTTAGAGGATTTTCTGTTTTGAAAAATACAGCTAGAGTGACAGTATATTTGTGGGTCATGTCCACTATACATCACCGCCACCCATATACTCTTTCCTTCAGTGCTAATATATTATACACACTTTTTTTTTACCTATAGTGGTAGACTACAATGTTTATTTTATATTCCTAGTATATGCTTTGCAGCGGTGCGTATATCTCGGCATACTTTCTACAAGTTTATAGTTTAGTGCCAAATGTCAAACATTACGTTGTAACATAAGAATTCACAAAACAAAACACACCCACATTGTATGCATTACCTGAGAAAAACTCCAAAACCTCCTCCCGTGTGCAGGACCATGGCAGTCCTCGGACTCTCACAATGCATTCATCTGACATGGTTATAACTCTAAGGAGAAAGTAACCGTTATTAACAGGAGAACAGCATTACACACAATACATTTACAACTCTCACATGCATAAAGGGTCTATCGAGTCCTGATTCAGGCTACTGGGTGTCCTGATAGAGTACATCTGTTGCTATGCAACTGCCCAAACACATTTAGGTACTACCTAGAAAGCAGTAAATCTGACATCTGATCTATTACAATGTGAGACTTCAGCTGTATCCAGTGTTTTCCCTTGGTACCAAATCATGTCACATATCATCATTACACTACATATAATATGGTTCTTCAATAAAGCAAATGCATCCCTCATTAAAACGATAAGTGTGACTTTTGGCCCCCACCAATCACATGAGTGGGAGTCCAAAGTTCCCCCATATCAGTGGAGCAATGGTCACTCATGTGCAGCTCCATCCATCTCTACAGGACTGTATCAGAGAAGGTAAGTACAGCTCTTGGCTATGTTTGACAGTCCCACAGATGAACCTCGCATTTAATATAAAAGAAACAGGTCTGTACAATGAGCCTATGGGGAAGGTCTCAGGACAAAACCCAAATAATACAGAAAACTTCCACACTTACTCCAGAGCCTTCACTATAAATCTGATTAAAGAATATTTCCAACATGAAGGCAACTGTGTGTGAACACACGCCAACTCTCTGATCACAAGAGCAGCCTTGTTGGGAGCACATGTGGCTGTAAACACATCTACAGGCAAGACAGCCAATGATCACGTCACTGCATGGAATTAGCAAACTGTGGCTACAAATAATGCCTTCACATACAATCACTAACTGCAGTTTATGTCGGCCGACCACTATCGGCAGTGTCCTCTGAGTAGTAAGATTACGCCCCGTGCGGAAATGACTGCAGCACGGGTAAGAAGCATGGGGCGGCTCGGCTGGCCATGTCACCGGAAGCAGCGCGATGGCGCACTCCGTGTCCCACAGCCATGCCGCCTCCTCCTCCGCTCCACAGCTCGGCGCTGCACTCACCATCACATACACGTTACTACTGCACCACAAGAAAGCACAAAATGGCGGCCGCGGCCTACCCGGCACTGCGCGCCTCACACAAGCTCCGACACGGAGTGTAACCAGGAACCCAGAAGTATGTAGTCCGCAGGCCGGAAACCTACGTAACCCAAATTCTCCAATACAAGCTACGCAATTAACCGCCAAACAAACGAGGCTGCCTCACTGCCGGTACACACCTGACTACCTGCCTAACGTCCCGGAGTCACTTACCTGGCGGGTGAGCGGGCTGCGTGGACACTGCTGGAGAGACTGGCCGAGCGCCGGGCGTTCCTTTCATACACACACCACTCGTGGGGCGAAACGCTCTGCGTGATGACGTCACAACTGTCTCCAGTCTAGAGCGGGAAAAGGGCACGACGGGAAGTGACGTAACATCACAAATCCGCCTTTGTAACCACATAAACTAAGGGTTATCTTCCTGTCTCCTTTATCTGGAGCCATTTTACAGTAGTCTATTGTAATTGTTTACATGCTCATATATGAACTAACAGGAGAGATTTAGGAAACCATATAAAATAAATATTGTCTGTTGCCCTTAGCAACCTATCACTGCCTAGCTTTCACTTTGTATTCTACCCTGGAAAATGAAATTTGCGTTTCTGCAAGTATAATTGACAGGCTGCGATTTACAAAAACGCTACTGTTTTGAAGATGCAACTTTTCCACTGCAGATTTTTTTCTGCAATGTGTGGATGGGATTCTAGCTGGGATTCTGCAGGTACTATAAAAAACGCAACGTTTTCGCAACCTGGGGCCCCGGCCTTGGACAGGTTCATAAAGCTGCTGGATATTATACTATAACATTATGAAATAATCACTACAGCCAGACAATTTTCTTTATATACATCGGTACAGATTTACTATGGCTTGTATGCCAGTTTTCTGTGACTTTTTAAACTCTGTGCCGCATTCAGCACTTTCCTGAAAAGGGAGCGGGCCATCAGCCCCACCAGATTTGTCATAATTTACGCCAGGAAAATGGCATAAATGATGCAAGAAATGTAAGGCAGCTACGAGCTGGTGAATAAGATATCCCTCCAGGCACACAGCCTGGAGAAGGGTATGTCTTGTCATATGAGGCGCATCCTTTGCCAGCTCTACGGCTAAGAAGACTGGCCTTACTAAATCTGCCCCAATGTATTCATTTAAAGGGTTGTTTGGGATTTGACAATCTCTAGGCAGGGTATAAAAAGTGAAATAAATATAAAATACCCGTTTAATCTCCCGACTCAGTAGTGAATCCCACCAGTCTGTTTACTTTTGTGCCCCTGATCATGTACCATCTACTGTCATGACCGCTACTGACAACCAATGACCTCTGTGCTTTTCTGCAGCACTTGCAGACAAGACCACTGAGGACAGTGATTGCCTGCGGCGGAATCGGTTATGTGTGTAGACGGCACATGATCAGCAGCAACAAGACCTCTGGGTACTCCTGATGTCATGTAGAATGGGGCTAAGGCCCCATGTAGCAAAACACTGTTTTTTCTGCATCATTTTTTGTTGAGTTTTTGCTGCGTTTCCCTCCCCCCTTTTCTGTAGCTCTTTTTTCAGTAATGTGTGGATGAGATTAATGAAATCACTTTGTAAGTACTGTAAAACGCAGTGTTTTTTTTTCCACTGCATTTCCATAACATGGGACATTAGCTTAAGCCTAATGTCAATTAAACCTGTGGAAACGCTGGCGTTTTCCATATACGTATAATTAGGGCAGAAAGTCCACAGAGGAAAATTCTGCGAAAACGCAATAAAAAAGCAATGCGCTTCCGCAGTTTTTTTTTTTTGTGTTTCACTACGTGGGGTCTTAGAGCCTTAAACGGTAATTTTTTATTTTAGGCCTTTTCCCTGACTCTACAATTTTAACAATGTCACACCAGTCCTACAGCTGTTTTGGTTATAGAGTGCCAAATTTCTTTATCACCAAAATCATAAAGTAATACATTTTCCGTTTATTGCTAATTCTGAATAAAAAAAAGTGTGTTGTAAAGTGGCAGCCTCTCTGCTTCTGGTGAGTGGTCAGGGTGGCAATTCTTCACCCAGTTGTGTCTTTGAGTATTCAATACAACAAACTCAATACTAGCGCCAGGGCTCCACTGTGAGATAATAAATGAAATAAGTGTCACATCTTTGGCACAAGGCCTCCTTTTGCAGCAAAGACATAATTCCCCATTCTGCGTTTTGCTCACCACTTTCCATGAAAAGTGGAGTGTGGGGTGGGAACACATCAAACATACAGTACACATTTATTTTAACTCGCACCAGTTTTCTGGTATGAGTTATACCAGAAATTTCTGTCAGTTCCTAGCTGGTGTAGATTGTGGCGTGTGCAACTGATTTATGAAGAGACTAGAGCCTCTTCATAAATCACCCATACCTTGCGCCTGTCGAGGCCTCTTATTAAGACTGGTGTACAAAACGCCAGTCTTAATAAATCTGCCCAATTGTGTGTGATCTGCTGGCCAGTCATTTCATGGAAATGCGTGCCATGCAAGACTGGAAGTCAATTGTAACCACAGCTAAGTATTATCTCTTTTCATGAATTAAACACTTATTTTATTATATTCTGATGTGATTATAGTCATTCTTTGACTATCTTTGAGTTAACTTGTTAAAAGAAAACCCATTTTCCTACACCCCCTATTCACAAAATCCTTAAAGGGATTGTCCAGTAAATACAGAACTGGGACAGGAGGCCAGGGAAGGTGAAATATATATAAAAAACAAACAAACAAAAAAAACAAAAACACACGGCACACGCACGCAGGCACTCACCTGTCCCCTTGGGTGTCTCCTGCCGATATCCAGTCCAGCAGCACCTCCAGGAACTTCTTTTAGCAGAAGTCCTCGTCACAGATGACCCAATCAGTGGTCACGTGTGGCAAGGAAGTTGACACAAAGGGGTTTGACATGCCCGGAAGTTGACACAAAGGAGTTTGAATGGCTACTAAAGGTAACATCCTCACCTGTGACCTGTTTGCTTGTAGTCAGTGTGTGCATAAAAGCTGAGTGAGTTTCTAGGATCCAGACAGACTGTTGCATCTTTCCTCCAGCCACTGATGGTTCTGGATTGTGAGTCATGGGGAAAGCAAAAGAATTGTCCACGGATCTACGGGACAAGGTAGTTGAATTGTATAAAACAGGAAAGGGATACAAAAAGATATCCAATGAATTGATAATGCCAGTCAGCAGTGTTCAAACTGTGATTAACAAATGGAAACTCAGGGGCTCTGTAAAAACCAAACCACGGTCAGGTAGACCAACCAAAATTTCGGCCACAAATGCCTGGAAAATTGTTCGGGATGCAAAGAAAACCCACACATAACATCAGCTGAAATACAGGACTCTCTGAAAACTATCGGTGCGGCTGTTTCAAGATGCACATTAAGGAGGCACTTGAAGAAAAATGGGCTGCATGGTCGAGTTGCCAGAAGAAAGCCATTACTGCGCAAATGCCACAAAGAATCTCGCCTTCAATATGCCAAACAGCACAGAGACAAGCCTCAAAACTTCTGGAACAAGGTAATTTGAAGTGATGAGACAAAAATCAAACTTTTTGGCCACAACCATAAACGTTACATTTGGAGAGGTGTCAACAAGGCCTATGATGAAAGGAACACCATTCCTACTGTAAAGCACAGAGGTGGATCACTGATGATGTGGGGATGTGTGAGCTTCAAAGGCACAGGAAACTTGGTCAAAATTGAAGGAAAGATGAATACAGCACGTTATCAGCAAATACTGGAGACAAATTTGCACTTAGCCAGGAAGCTGCGCATGGGACGTACTTGGATGTTCCAACATGACAACGATCCAAAACACAAGGCCAAGTCGACCTGTCATTGGCTACAGCAGAAGAAAGTGAAGGTTGTGGAGTGGCCATCTCAGTCTCCTGAGCTCAATATCATTGAGCCACTCTGCGGAGATCTCAAGCGCGCAGGACATGCAAGACAGCCCAGGAATTTACAGGAACTGGAGACTTTTTGCCAAGAAGAATGGGCAGTTTTACCATCTGAGAAAATAAAGAGCCTCATCCACAACTACCACAAAAGGCTGTCATTGATGTTAGAGGGGGCAATACACCGTATTAAGAACTGGGGTATGTGAACTTTTGAACAGGGTCATTTTGATGTTTTTTGGTTGTCATTATGATTTAAAAAGAGAAAACACAGAAGTTTGACAATAAATGGCTTCAACCAACCACTAACCATGAGTGGAGAAAAGGTTTGTGTTATCATTCGTATTCTCTGAAAAAAAGGCCAAAAAATCTGCTGGGGTATGTAAACTTTTTAGCACAACTGTATACTGGACTGCCATACTGGATGTCAGCATTCTTATAAATTGAAATGCATTTAAACTACTCACAAACGACATACAAAATAGACCAGTGCCAATTATTATGGGGCCACTACAAAAAAAAAATGAAATATACCCGTGCGATCCTTCTGCTATATATAATTTTATTTATTTATTTTTTTTTTTAAAAAGGTGCTGTTATATACCACAGCAAATGCCTACCTTAGAGGACATGAAAGGCCCTCTTTGAACGTGAGGCAGCACTTTTTTTTTTTTTAAAGTATTAGGCCATTTGCACACCCTCAGTATTTCATCAGTTTTCTGAATCAGTGTTTGTAAGCCAAAACCAAAAATGGAACCTAAACAGACAAAAAGTATAATGGAAAGATTTGTATCTTTTGACTGCAGTAATTTTGAGAAGGTTGGGACCAGGGAGGTAGGATACTGAGTCTGCACCTAGATGTCATCTTAGCCATCTGATGTATCTATATAGTAATAAATTTGGTGGCCTGTTAAATAGTCTAAAACCACAGAATCACAGAAAATGCCACACTTACCCAATACCAGATGATGCATGGCTGTGCAGGGTGCAAGCAGGCCCTCATTGCAAGATATAATAGAAAAATGTGAAATAGTCTACCCAGTGTATTCTATGGACACTCAGGCTGGTTGAAATGCTGTATGCTGCCTATTTGTAGTGAAGTGTGTGTTATGTGCCATGTACCACTCGTACAAGGGGCAACAGTCCTACACTGGCAGGGCCGGCATTAAGGGGGGGGGGAATACTGAGCAATTGCCCAGGATCCCTCATCCCCAAAGAGGCCCCCGGGATCCGGAGCACCAGGCTATCAGCTCCACAGCTGTATCGGCGTGCTTTGCTGTGCACACCGATACTGTTTCAGCCTGTGACAGAGCAGGGAGCGGAAAAGTCCCTGCTGTGCCATAGACTGACCGTAACGCACGGGACGTCGCGGCGCATGTGGTGTGAAGATATCATTGCATCGCGCCACCTGTGCCACAGTTCGGCTGCTTCAGTCATCGTGGGATCGCGGTATGGTAAGTAAAACATTTATTGTTTTCTGGAAAGAGAAAGGAGAAACTGTTATAAGGGGGGGGGGGGGAACTATTAATATAAGGGAGTTAATATAAGAGATGAACTATTATATATAACGGGGGCTATTGTATATAATTGTTCCCCCTTATAATAGTCCTCTTATATATTATAGTTCCTCCCTTATAAATAACAGCACATTTATAAATAATAGTTCCCCTTTATATTATAATATATAATATTATCTACTTATTATAATAGCACCCCTTATAAATAGTTCCCCCTTTTTATAACAGTCTCCCCATTAAAATAGCCCCCTTATATATAATAGTTCCCTCCTTGTAATAGCCCCCTTATATATGTCTCCCCCTTATAATAGCCTTCTTATATTAGTTCCTCTCTTATAATAGCCCCCTTATATGTAATAGTTCCCCCCTTATATATAACAGTCTCCCCATTATAAATAATAGTTCCCGCTTGTAATAGCCCCCCTTATAAGGGGTAAACTATTATAAATGAGGAACTATTATAAGGAGTGCTATTAAATAGGGAGACCGTTACAGATAAGGGGGACTATTATAATGGGAGACCATTATATATAAGGGAGGAACTATTATTTATGAGTAGTACTATTATAATGGAGAGACCGTTATATATAAGGATCTATTATAAGACGAAATAATATAAAGGAGGGCTATTATAAGGGGGAGACTGTTATATATAAGAGGGCTATTATTTATAAGGGAGGAACTATTATATATAAGGGGAATCTGCTTGGGTTTTTGTACTAAAAACTGACCAATAGGGCATGCTGCATGTTCAGCACTGTGTGCATGGGATAGCCCATTGGCCACAGTATAAAATCCAGCAGCAAAAGTGCTTGTATGAATGCACCCCCAAACCAATGATGACATAACCTAATATTTAGGGCTGAAGATGGATCAGCTGCTGACCTGTTAGATCCAGAAAGTTACCCAAATTACTCATTTTATTACATTTGGGTAGAACATTAAAAAATGGCAAATGCTGGAATATATTAAACTTACTAATTTCTTCACTATAAATGAAACATCATTATGTAGGAATGGCAGATGACACATAACATCGGTGGCAGGGTAAGTATACTGTATAATGTCTGCTATTCTGAACCCAAGCTAGCAGATTTGCAAATCCCAGAGAACAAGAAGATTGAATATCTACCCTTGTCAGCAGCAATATCATACTACTACATGAAACAGGACCTGTTTTGTGATCTATACATATGCTGCAAGGGATTTGTTCATTTTCAATATACAGAAGACCGTATACACACAATGCTTACAAGTTTACACAACAGGTCCACATAAATTCATTTGTAAATGATTTCTGTTCCACCAGTGTCTAGCCTAGGACGCCAATTCTGACACCTTATATATGATAATGGATACTTGTGTTATGGTAATATCGTCAACCTTACATGTACCATTGAATGGTGGTTAACATGGTTTACATTTCTAACAACTATTCTTTTACAATAAGGCTGGGTTCACATCTTTACCGGAGACTCCTTTGCAGAAACCTCCGAAAATCAGCAGAGATACAAGGTCTTGCAACTGATGGACCCCATTATAGTCAATGGGTTCTGCTGGTCTCCGTGTATGACTGCTGTTTTAGCGGTCTGGCTCTCCTAGCGTAACCCTTTACCTAAAAGCCTTTCTTATGGGGGTTATCTATGGATATAATTGTATGGTGCATCAAAAAACCTGGACACGTAAACCCATTTAGACTTTTTGATGCAGTTTTTGAAGCCAAAGTCAGGAGAAACACTTTCTGTCCTTTATAACGTCTCACTTTTATGATCCACACCTGGTTTTGGCTTAAGAAAAATGAATATGGAAACCTAGTCCAAGGCTGAGGTCACACGATACAGATTTGCTGCAGAACGTCCATATTACAGTGGACCCAGCTGCAGCAAAAAACAGCCGCATTTGTAGTTTTTCACCACGGCTTTCAGCTGTGAGTACAGAGTGGGCTGGCCCTGCTTTCAACCTTTGCATTGCAGCAATACATTAGCATGCTTCAGGTTCAGATCCCATCCTCCCTTTTGATAGGAAATCAATCTCAGATCAACTGTGGCCTGACACCCGGAACCCTCTTCCCCACAGATCAGCTGTTTGAAGCGACTGCTTTACAGGCTTCACATCACATTCTTTAGTCACATTACCTGTTTGCAGCTCAGTCCCATTCAAGTAAATGCAGAGTTGCAATTTCAAGCACAGCCACTATAAAATGAATGGCGATGTGCTTGGTAAGCAGTAAAGATGCCACAGTGATCGAACACTGCAGTTTCTTTACATTGGCTGATCTGTGGGGGTCCTGGAAGTCAGATGCCTACTGATCTTCCACCAAGTCCACATGTAGTACATGTAAGTTTAGTTGCGCCACAAAATTGTGCCCCAAAGAAAACCAATAGGAGGTATCAACTTAGATTACGCAGCCTAAAGATGCACCATATTTATTGTTCTGCACGAGCCACTGGGATAAATCTGGTGCATTTTCAGACCGTCAAGTTTGCATGCTCATGTTGGGTCATCAACTTTAATGCTACAGGAAAATACATGCATAATCTGCAGTGTGTACATGTACAAGTAAAGAAAAGTAACTTTGTAATATACATTATTAAATAAAAATACATCTTAATCCCACATTCCCACAACCGAGTTTCACCCATGAAACTCGGTCCGTGTGTTGGCCAGATTTACTGGCCTTAACAGTATGCCAGGAGAGGGACTCCTAGCAGTATAGTTATCTATGCTACTAGGAGTCCCTGCCTCCCAGCGACATACTGTCCCATACCGATTATAGTACAAGACCGATAGTATAATGAACCCCATGGTGACCCACATGTAATATAATGTGCCCTACAGTGCCCCCACACATACATAGTAATCTCCACATTTCTGATCACAGACTGATAAATTAAGAAAGAAGCATTTTTCTCAAATAAAATATCCTTCAAAGTTTCTTCTATTCCCTTATACTATTCATCAATGGAAAGTTGTTTTATAATTGGGGGTACGCTTTAACTAAGCCCCTTTGCCATGAAAAGAAAAGGAAAAAGAAAGAAAAACTAAACTAAGAATCTCTCTGACTCACCAGTAGCCTATTTATTCACATAGAGTATTCTGTATACATCAATCCAAGTTATACTTGCAGAATATACTTTGAAATGACATATACACTTCTATTTTCTAGCCCAGTAGAGATGGAGAAGAATAAGACTCTGCTCTAGATTTCAATCTGACAGAAATTGTCTTTACATTGCTAATAATAGGCTGTCACAGTGAGTACTGAATATCTTGTCTCCTAGAATATTTAATATGAATATAACTATGCTTATGCAACTCATTTTATTCCTGCTAGAATGCAAATTTTGCTTAACAATGCAGTGAAACTTGAGACATGCTGGCGGATCTGCACCAAGGAATTTATAAGGCAAACAAATCTCCCATTGTATAGTTCACATAGTGCCCACTTGTAAAACACACACTACTTGCCTTGCTGTAGTGCAGGTTTATCTCCTCCTCTGGAGAAACTCTTGTTGTAGCTTCCTTCTTGGCCATTACATGGCACTGGACATCTCAGGACCATCCTGATAAAGTCAAAGGCTCCATGACAAATATTTGATCCACTTATGTCAAAGCAGTGTCTAAGTCGTATGTGACGCTATCCGCCAGAAGTGGCTAGTCCCCAGAAATAAATGGAGTGGTCATATATAACCACTGAAAAAACATAGTTTTATCAAAACCGGTCAAGTGAAATCTGATCTTTACTGAACTGCACTCTGCCTACAGCACTGAAATACATTGCCATAGACCACTTATTTAATTGAAATACGGGTTTTACTGCAGTCTTCAAATAGCTCACTGGTATTAGTAGTATGCAAATATTTCTATACTGCTGAATCTTATTCTAGGAAATTGGATTTCATTATTCAGTATGCAAATATTTCATATTTTAGAATGAAATTGTATAACTGAATTGCATCAGCAATTCTAATATAGGGTTTGCCTTTATAGCCATGAAATGAATAGAAAACAACAAGAAGCCAAAAACTTTTAGGGTACACTGGCCACCTGCTTCCCGGGGTTTGCTCAGCCCCAAATTAAGGCCGTATGGTATTGAGACAAAGTAGAATACCTCTTTGATACACTTCTTGGAAGTGAAGACAATACATATTCAAGTCTTGGGAGAGGTGGGTGCAGGATAGGGAGATTGGTGGACAAGGTTAGAAAGTTTGTAATAAATGAACTATGGTGAGAAAATATTTTAAACTCATGCGCGGAGGAGTTTATGGCTTTAACATACCTGCCTGGCCAGCTTACCTGGACAGGATACTAGCAGGCCCTAAATGTGACACTGCACTTACCAACATCTGGCACAGGGTTTGTGAGTGCGCAGGGACGAAATGCCTCTGGTAAACGATTGCCCAATATATACAGCAATAGCGGAACGTACAATTATCCCTCACTGCTAGGGAGATGCTGTTTCATGATCTGGAAACCTACAAGAAATCCCAATAGGGAAGAAACAACCCCCCCCCCCCCCCATTGATTCATGTAGTATCACTGGTAACAATTCCCACAATGGTTGGCTATGGTTATTGCCCAGTTACAACATCTGTTTAGTGTCGAACGTCTGGAAACAGAATGGCTTAAGGAAAGGGGCACCAAACAACTCTTTACCGGGTGGCAGGTATTCACTGAAACACACTACTCCTACCAGGAGATAGCAGACATTAGGATTTTCAATATACGTAGTGGGACGATACCGAGCGCCTGAAAGCTACTCTAGGTTGCTTAAAGCTTTGCACATATAGGGGCAGGGAAGTGAAGAGGGAGAAAGCTATTCAGTGGGAGAGGAATATGGAGGAGATTAGATATTGGGAGTCACAGTACCACAGAATGATGGGATTTGAGAAGACATGAGGGAACTAGGAGTTGGGAGCCAGAGCTGGCAGGGAGGCCATCTTTGTTCTAGTCATTGTCTGTAACTATTATTTTGCTTTATTTTATTTTCTGTTATACAGTCTACCTATAAACTCTTTTATTTGCAGATAGACAAATTGTCTCGTGCAAGCAACATGCTATGATGTAAAAACTATGTAAACTCTCTTGTATCTGACTTTATGTATCTTTGGTTCCGCTGTACTGTGGCTGTCTTCTTCACTGTTTTCGTAACGTAATGTAAAATCCCAATAAAACAGGTTTTTAACAAAACAAAAGTAGAATATCTTCTTTGTTGTGTCACTCCTCTGTTATTCTTCCCAGAAATTATGTACTGGTGTGTGTGTGTGTGTGTGTGTGTGTGTGTGTGTGTGTGTGTGTGTGTGTGTGTATGTATTGTACACACACACACACACACATATATATATATATATATATATATATATATATATATATATATATATATATATATATATATATATACATACAATATGACATCTGGGTTATAGCATTGCCTTTGTGAAAGGCTATGTCCTAACATAGTCAACACTGATTGGACAATGTCAGGTTATGTAGGAACACGCCCACAACTGGTAAAGACCCATATGTCGATTTATTCATACATTTCTAGGATCAACACTGCTAGAAGTCAACCTACACTTATTCCTAAAGCCTAATGCACACGACTGAGCGTGTAGGCCGATGCTCCGCCAAGGGGAATCTGATGGTTCTTTCCATTGAACACAGAGAAGGGCCTATCCTGCTCCATGTCACCAGAACAAAACCCATCAGAAGCCCCCATAGAGGTGACTACATCAAGGAATGCACTTGGATGACCCTCGCATTCTGCTGGAAACTCGGCCCCACATCGGACAGTGCACTAGGTGATATGCATAGGGCCTAATATTTACTCCAATACCCTATATGGGTTATGAATTAGGTATGATGCCTTTTTACCATCCTCTCTCCCTTATACTAAACTTCATGATGCATTACATAATTCATTGCCATATATCCGATTGTACCCAATATGTTACCAATATGTACCCAATAGAATTTAATAAAAACATGTTAGCCATAAAAATAACAACATTCTAGTTATTTTATTAATAAGCTTATATTGAATAGGTTTCTAGTAAAAAGCGTTGTTGAGGCTGACATACTGACGAAAGAATCCTCCTTTGGCATTAGGACTTTTGCATGTGGATATGTGTCTTTATCGCTTCTCCAGTTTTTTGAATTTTGCTTCTGTAAGAGAAGGAAACAATACCAAATAATAAACCCTTTTTAAAAATAATACTAAAGGATACTATACCACTCATAACAGACAGTGCAAGAATAATCAATGTGTGTTACAGATCTGTGCCATGTAATGCATACTGTCTTATGTGCACTGGTCTGTACAATGTAAACTATACAGAGGAAGAACAATCTGATGCCTAGGGAAAAGTACTAACCTTCTTCGGCTCCGTGTTTTATCATGTGGCAGCTCTAGATCATAGTGCATTTAATTACATTTTTGACAACTATGCCAACACTCCTATGTACAGTGACAAGCAATATGCAACAATATTCTGCATGCTACTATGACTTAAAGGGTACTTGAGTTATCATAAAAAGTTGAAATATGTGCAGGGTCTTTCTGGACAGTCTGTTCTATGACTACATAAGCCTTCATTTTTCTGCTGCTAATAATCACATTATGGCTGCAGAACATGTTGCATTTGTCTCTGAGGCTTGGAGCAGTAATAAGGAGCAGTTTGCCCCATTCCCCTATGCATTACTGATACTACGTTTTTTTTTATATGTAATTCTGCGAGAAGCAACTGTACAGTAAGAAATGGCCAAGTGACCATAATATAGGACAGGGGTAGACAACCTTTTTTTTGTTCGGCGTGGTGATTTTAATTAAAAAATCAAAGATGAGGTATTCGGAGTGCCGGTCAATAATTGTAAGTCTGACGACCCCTAAACTAAAGTCATATACCACAAACCATAACACAGAAGTGCTGCCATCAGATGCTTTAGGACGCATGCGCTTACTGCTATTTCCTGTACTTTCCGATTAGAAGCAATGAAAGTACATGTGCAGCAACCAATTACTGGTAAATTATGTGTCCAGGAGCATCGTATGGCAGCATCCTTATGGTGAAAACACACTATGTATCTGGATGCAGATATATTCTTAGGCCACTGGAATTTTTACTTCAATGTAAAACTATGTTCACATGGTGCATTTTTGCACAAAAAAAAAAAAAAATGCGTGTGTTTTCTGTGCACTGTTATACAGAATAATGTCCCATAGCGGCCCCTGCACACGGTATTATGTCCCATAGCGGCCCCTGCACACGGTATTATGTCCCATAGCGGCCCCTGCACACGGTATTATGTCCCATAGCGGCCCCTGCACATGGTATTATGTCCCATAGCGGCCCCTGCACACGGTATTATGTCCCATCGCGGCCCCTGCACACAGTATAATTGATAGGACTGGAGCTGGCGCCTCTCCAGTAGTGCTGTGAGGTGCCGCTCCGGTACTCACACTTTCCGGCACGCTCGCTTTTCTAGGGGTTAACTTTCCTGCACTCACCTGTCTATTTAGCCTCCCTTCCGGCGCTCTGCTGTCGCTGGTTATTCATTTTCCCTTGGTGTCAGCTCCTCCTCGTACTCTATCCCGACCTTCGATCCTATCCTGCTGCCTCTTTGTTTAACGCTGATTCTGTACCTCGTGACCTCCTGAAATCGACCCGGCTTGTCCTGACTCTTCTTATGTCTCTTCCTCTGGTACTATGAGCTTCTCCTGCAGCTGACTCCGACTAATCGACAATTCTACTGCACTGCTGCCACCTTCTGGAGAAAACCTGTTACTGCATCTTTTCCAGCTCTCCAGTATTCATCTGCTTACAACTTGCTGAGGTGAGTGGTTTTTGGATTTTTGCTCTGCGCCCTTAGGACTGTTGCGGTTCTGGCCGAAGGTAGCGACCAAGTCCAACTCCACCATCAGGAGCTCTAGCGAAGACCTCTGGAGGCTAGTTCCGCTTCGGTCGAGGACGCTCGGTTCGGTTTTACCTTAGTGTACAGGGGCGGGTCTGGATTTCCTAAGACTAACTCTGTCCAGCACTGCGTTTGGTTCCTAACAATAATATTCCCACTTTTATAATATTCCAATTGTCCCCACTTACTAGCTATTATTATACTGTGGAGTCTCTTCAGACCCCACAGTATAATAAGTGCAGGGCCAAGAGAGGTAACCAACATAAAAAAATAGTCTATACTCACCTTGTTTCCTGCACTCTGCAGGAGCTCTGTTCTCTTCGGGCGCCTCTGCCTGTAGTCAGAGACCGCTGATTAGGTCTCTGGGGTCACGTCGCGTCATTATGCGTAATGACGCCGGACGTGACCCCTGAGGCCCTGTCAGCTGTCAGAAGTGCCTGCAGAGCACAGAGTCACCGCGGAGCGCAGGGAACAAGGTGAGTATCATTGTTTTTTATGTTTCATCACTTCTCCTGAGTCTCCGCTTGTTATACTTTGGGGTCTGAAGAGACCCCACAGTATAATAGCAGTTTCGTTTCGGCCGTGTTTGGTCCGATTGAAACTGCTGGGTGAGGACTCGGGCTGCCATGCCAGGGAAATAAGCCTCGCGTGCCACTCTTGGCACGTGTGCCGGAGGTTGCCGACCCCTGATATAGAAGATCCAGAGATACTGGATTACAAAAACAGGGCAAATACATGTAGGCAAGCAGCTGAAACATGCGAAAACAGCGCTATCTATTAAGATAGACAGGAAAGCTGCTTGGTGTCTGTGAATAATGTTCTATCTGTAACAACACATAAAAGCCAAAGGTAGATACAAGTACACGCAAGCAGACTACTCTTATATTGTAAGCTGTACAGACTGTTCAGTCCTTTGTACACAGAAAGCAGTTTGCCAACGTGATGTGAAGAGAATTAAAGGGTTGTCCAGGATGAAACAAAAATTAACTCCTAAATTAAACCCCCTCCTAACTTCTAATTAACTTATATTAATAAAAAAAAAAATAAAAAAAATAAAAATCTATAAAATTACCATATCCCTGGGGCATAGTAGTGGGCGAGATAGCTAGGCAGACAGAGAAGGGGTGTAGTGGAGTAAGAGAGGAGGTGGGGCAGTGATAGGGAGGTAGTGTGGAAAGCTACACAGCAGGAAGCTAATGTAAACAAATGCAGAACATGCCAGGATCTCCCAGAGAAACCCAGAAATCACTCAAAACACTGCTAAAGGTATATGTGTGTACTTATTAACCCATTAATAGCACTAATAGACCGGTTTTTTTTTAAAAAAAAGATTTTTTGCCCGGAACACCCCTTTAACCCCTCCCATCCGCATTCACTGTGAAGACAGGACAGAACCTCACCCTCTACTCACTGTGACGCCTTGCTTACCTAACGTATCTATGGACGCACCTTAGCTAGCAACAGGGAGTGAACTGCAAATTAGCTAGAAGGGAGACACCTAGTGGCAGGAACTTTAGAGATTTTCTTCAGGCAAAAAGCAGCCACATTTTAAATGAAAGCGCATTACATTTTAGTCCAGAATCACATGTTCTATGAAATGAGACTAAGTTGTCTGCAAACTTAGTGACACTCTAGCCCCAACACACTTGTGACAATTATAGTTGAAAATCAACGATTTACATCTATTTTATGCCACAAAAGTGATATAACTGATTTGATAAATCCCCTCCTTTGTGTTTTCAGTCCCCCCCAAAATAAAGATCTCTGCTTGCTGTCTGTGGATGTAAACGTTCTTGTTTACATACAGATGCTGAAAACCAGTACAGACAACACCCTCAAGATTATAGATAACAGCCCCTGTAGTCACAAATTGTAAAATTAAAATGGACCTCCCACCCTCTCCGCCAAGTTCAACTGTTTATATCATTTAATAGGTGCCTCTCCAACAAACTATGTTGCTTCTGACCCTCATTCAGGTAAAATGAAGCAGCTTTTTACTGTAGTTTCAAAGAGATTTAGCAGGAGGTAGGACTGAGCAGGATAGGTAGCCTGTTATGCAGTAAGTATATCACTTGACTTCAATTTGTAGCCTGACCAGTATTTTTCCCTAGTAGAACTGTTTTGTTTTATTTTTGTAAAGAAAGACATTTTCTCACCCTTTAAGCACTTGGCACATCTTCACATTATAGCATGTCATGGAGCATTGGTTGCTTGCATACCTTCATGTACTATTACATCAGGGTGATCACGTGAGCTGTGCCCATACAATTACCATGGGATCCTATTGGTGACTGACAGGCCGGACGGTGCACTATTCTCCATTCACTAGCTATGAAATTGAAAGAGGTAGCATGAATGGTTGATCCTAGAAGCTGGACCACCAGTGATCGTACATTTATCACCTATACCGTGATGTGTGTGGGCTAACTCTTTAACACGCACCTAAAGTTATCCTCAAATCTTATTGGGGTAGGCAAAACAGTGATATTCAAGCTTATAATAATAAAATTAAAAAAAATAAAAAATAATGCTGTTTAGCTGCTTCATTCACTTGCAAGCTGCACCACAAATTTACAGCAATATAGGGAAAAGTAAGAAGAGAGAGCAATCCAAGTATTGTGACTCCTGCAGTTGGTCACCGGCCCCACCAGCGATACCTCCGTGTACTGCACAAAACCACTGAGACAAATGATGCATGACGCATTATCACTGTAGGACAAGTCAACAAGACTGACGGGAACCACCAAAGCAGAGGCACTGGAGCAGCAGGGGAGTTACCAGGTAAGAATGAGGTGTTTTTTTGTTTTTTTAAGTCACATTTACAGCCTTTTATATTTTTAAAAATCCTGGAAAACCCCTATAATCACCAATATACCTTTTTTATGAAAATCTTAAACAAGAGGTGGAACACTAAAACAGTTGGGTGTCCATCTTTTTTAAACTGAAACTGGAGGAGGAAAAAGTCCTCAGTGCAGGTCTTTTTCCTCTGCTGATTTTCGTCAGACAGTGCGGCGGCGTCTCCGCTGCAGATGTGAACGCAGCCTTACCTAATCGTTTTGAGTAGGCATCCAGTTTGTAGGCTGCATTTTCCAGAGCTGCCACTTGCTCTTCTATCTGATTTATTTGTTCGAGGTATGGCTGGAGACTTGCATCTATAAGGACAAAAGCAATAGGATATCTGAGATATGTGATTCAAAAGATACATTTCTAGTTTTGGTCAGATTAAAAATGAACAATTTTACTAAATATTGAATGCTAGAGTGTGAAGGACAAGACAAGGCAGTGTTGAGTCATATACAGTACTGCTGAGACTAGTGATTGGCTGCAGCGGTCAGGCTGGTATATGGACACATCATTACTGCAGCAAAGTAAACAAAAATGGTGGGAAGTACTGGAGTAGTAGCACTGGTAGGAAATTTAAAGGGGTTTTTCATGCTAAAAATATTGTTGATCAATCTTAAAGATAAGCCATCAACAACAGAGCAGTGTGAATCCACCATCCGGACCAGATGATCAGTTGTTCTCAGCAGCTGATACACAGAGAATGGAGAAGGAAGCAGATGGTTCAGGTAAATGGGTGCTGATCTGTAGTACCTAGTCTGGCCACTACATAGAGAATGGAGTGGTCTGCTTCCTGATCTATTCTCTGTGTATCAGCTGCTGAGAACCGCTGATCAGCAGGTGGCCGGGGTGTCAGACCCCACTGATCTGATAATGATGATCCATCCTTAGGACAGATCTTTGATACTTTTGGCCCATAAAATCCCTCTAACAAGTAGTGATACATTGATTATTTTATCACATTTCCTTGTCTATTTATTTATTTATTTTTACTAAACTCTGAAAAACACTTTAATGCTTTCACTGCCACGGATGTGTCTAAAATATCCTGAGAAGAAGGCACTTCAAGTGTGGCTATGAATAGCTCTATTTCCGTATAAAGTTGTATAGCACAGGGAGTTACAATCCTGGTACCATTTTAAAGCTGAGACTCTCTTTTCTAGCTGCAATACTACTGTAGATACAGCCACTTGAAGACACAGGGGAGAATAGGAGCTGCCATTATATACTCCCACTTGTGCCTTTACCTGGCTGTATCTCCAGTTGTGTAAGAACTAGAACTGTGAACCAAGAATCACAGCTTTAAAATGGTACTGGGATAGCAGTGCTAGGTGCTAAAGATTCCAAGATACAGTAATTTGAAGTCCCCCCCTCCCCAATCACAGTCTCTCACCTCGGCCAGTATGGAGGAGCCAACTGGGTGCAAGGATAGGAGGACAGAGGCATAGATCCTCCTCCTAACTACACCAAGGGGCGTTGTAACCCATGTTATCAACCCCATTAATCATACTTTTTTTTATTTTAAGAAGGGAGGTGGTGTGATATGCACACTCATCTACTCTTCATGAACTGGCACCATGGCCAAGACACGAACCAACATACAGTTTGCAGCATTAAAAAAGTTGCCCTAAACACTTGTACCACACAAAACATCACCAATAAGGTTTACACTATTGCTATCCTGTCCATACCTGAACTTTAATGTGAAATATGTTAATTGCTTCTCTAGCCATATGCATTATGGTACCACAACAGAAATAATTATTACTAATGAAGAATATCCAATACATTTCTCACAAATAGGAATAGTCTGTGTTTTTACAAAGTTGGAAATCCTACTATTTTCTACAATACATGCATTTAGAATTCTGCTCGCATATCTTTATAATATCAGTGCAGCTGACCCCTGTATGCCCAGTAGAATGGTATAATCTATGAATCAATCTAAATAGGACTAAACATGGCGTCAGTCATGTGACCCCCTACTGTGTGAAGGACTGTATGGACTTTATGTAAATGCCCAAAGTATAAATATATGGTTATCATATAGTGTTGTGTAAGACAACCCTCATGAATGCCTTCCAGAAGCCCACTAGAAGATCTCTCTGGCTGCAGCCTTTACCCTCCCGTGTGAGCAATAGTGATCTTTAGAAAACTATGTATTTCAGCTGTGCCAGGCCCATTGTCAGGTCATGACAAATGTCATATACATCAGTTAATATTTACAAAGTATAGACATTTACACTGCTAGAATACATAAATGAATAAATAAACATGTATTGCACATATATATTTTATACTACGCCATGATAAAGGATCAAAAATGCTGAACTAGAGGATCCTATCACAGGGGGCATCCATGTACTAGGTAACAGGCTGACTATGGGCTCTCCATGGTATATATCTCTTAGATTGTAAGTCCTTGCAGGCAGGGCCCTCTATCCCACTATACTAGTTGGTCACTGTTAGTATTGTATTTGTATACTGTATGTAAACCCTCAAATGTACAGCATTATAGAATTAATGGTGCTCTATAAATAATAATAATGTACCAAAAGTAAAATAGTTATATACAAAGATGTGGTGAACAGGTATTTATTGTATGCAGTAAAACAGGATGAAATTAGTGTATATCTGAAAAAGTATCCTGCATGAATGTATCCTGAGCAGCATACACTTTTATACCAGTCTGCCTCTCCACTACAGAAGCTGGAGAGGGTCACATGTTCAACTCGGTCTAATAGATAATAGAGAGATTGCAGTAATCCTAGTCTACCACTAGATGTCATGATAGTACGAATGATATTTAAGAATTATGGAGGCCACTGTGCTATTTGCACCCTTCTCCAAATCCTTTCCTCCACATAATCCTCCTCATGGCCTAGGTTTTGCTCTGATATGCATTGTCACCTACAAGACCTTATAAAGACAAGAGGGTGTCTTTCCAAATCATGTCTTATTCCCTGAATTTACCTCAGGTGGACTCCAGTGAAGGTGCAGAAATATGTCAAAGATGATTCCTTGTGCAAAGTAGACCAAGGTGAAAATGGTGTGAACTTATGAATTTACAACAATTTACTTAACGCGCAATAAATTCCCGTCGAGCTCCACAAGCGAAAGATGAATTTTTTTGCGCACAAAAATTGTAGGGTTTTTGATGCATGTGCCTAATATTAGTTCCTTACAGCCTGTGTGTTAAATATTTTGTCTACATATTTTGTGGAAAATATTTTGTCTACTTTTTTTGCAACAAATATCTGTCAACACTTTTAGTCGGATGGCATTTGAGAATTTTGGAGCTTCTAGAAACACTCCATATTCATGAAGGTCCGTACGACAGATTCATAAATATGTCTAAAACTACAAACAAATTCGTATTTTAAAGACAGTGCAAAGTTTGACAGTATTGATGAATGTGCCCCAGAGAGTCTGTGCAAGGTGGCTGACGACTAGCCTCAAGCGGCGGATCATGCCAAACATTCTTCTTTTTCCCCAACTGCTGGCTGAAAATTCCCAACACGTTGCGAACAGTTACTCATAATATTTTTTAAACCAATTGTTGCCATTTTGGTTTACCAAAGACTAATGCGTTTGGCCACTTTAGGTCTGAGCTGTTTGGAAACAGGTTGGCTTTTAAGGACAGGCAGATGTCTTGACAACGTTGAGAAATCTAGCTAGAGAATAAACAAGTGTACATATCAACATTTAACTGTACTTACACTTTTTGTTCAAGTCCTTCAGATTCCGACTAATATTTCCAGCAATGTCTTTCATCTCCATATATTTCAAGCATGTCAGCTTATTCATATTTTCTAGAAGTTTGTAGTCTTCACTTGTGGCTGAAACAGCAAATAAGGAGACACTGAAAATTTGCAGAAACCAACAAAATGACAGCCAAGTCAACAGAAAGCTGGAATGGGTTACACCTGAAATCTATGCCAGCTCCTGAGTGCCATAGACTTCAATTCTAGTGCACATGAGTGGTCTGAATTATTAGAGAGCAGAGTCTCTTAAAAAATAATTCAGGTGCGTCTCATATCACTGGTAAACAGAACCATCCTTAATAAATGCCCCCCAATGTATGCTATGAAAAGCAAATCTTAAGATATAGCACAGACATCATTCTGGCATAAGAAAACTGCAACAGACACCATCCTAATTCTTGATATGAGAACACATATTGGGTATGAATGCTGTCATGTGCAATACATGTTGGTAATGGAAGGAGGAAGATCTTAAACACATAACAGAACCTGAGGCGGGCAGAAACATGAGGTTTCTTGGATAATGCGGCTAGCAACACTTATGGAGGCAATCTGGCCGGAGACGCTATTATGGGGAAACTCTTAACCCATTTTGAGTCTGTTTAAATAGTTTTTACCAGATTTACCATTGTGTTCATGCCGTGCAGCTGGTAAAACAATAAATAGCATTATTTTTTCTAATTATTATTTATCATGATGACAACTCCTACATCTAATGAGGGAAAACTTTATCAGGCCAGACGTAAAAGTACATGGTGACCATTCAAATGCAACACATTGGTTGCACAATAAAAAACACTTTTTGTGAGCCTCTGTTCACTCAGACTAACAGAGAATGGAGGATGTTCTGAGTGCCCATTCCCTTTGGCGTCCATATTGCCTAATATAACAAATGGATAGGGGGTGACTTTCTGTAACACCTGTTAAGGTATTTTCATCTCAGAGGCATTTATGGCATATCCACAGGATATACTATAAATTTCTGATAGATGCGAGACCCACAACCTGTTAAGAACAAAGATCCCTTGCGTCTGTCCTGTCCATGAGAGTTACAGTAACTTAACCAAACTTGTCTTTAAAGAGGACCTTTCACCACCTACAACAAGTCCAACTCTTTACATAATTCAATAGCTGCTGCTCCATTGATTCTGGCACAGTTGGAATTTTTTCTCTAGTACTCACTGTTCCTGAGCCATCAGTGCTGTTAGTTTTGGTGCCTGATACGGTATTCAGGCTCTGTACTGTCAGGAGGGCGGTGTCAGGTAGGAGCAGACAAGGGGTGTGATTCTGAGCTCTGACACTGGCTGCCTCTGATTGGAGCTCTGAATCACACCCCCTGCCTGACACTGACCTTCTGACATTACAGAGCTTACATAGCACATCAGGTATCAAAATTAACTGTGCCTGTTGCTCAGGAATGATGGAGGCTAGAAAACTGCGCTGGAATCAGAGGAGCAGCAGCTATTAACAGATGTTAAGAACTAGAATTGGTGGAGGTGGTGAAAGGTCCTCTTCAACAATAGTGATAAGCATAGTTATAAAATACACTTACCTATCAGCTCACCAGTGAGATAACATGACATTTTACTAAACATATCCCTACAAAGCTCATTGATATCTGCTTCTGGTGGCTCCACTGCCTCTTCTGCTGTTTCCACTGTGGTATCATCTAAAGTGAGTGAGACAGACATATTTATAAAGATTAGTATGCTAAAGTAAAAAGATTCAAATTATGATGGCTATCATTTTTACTTGAATTTTTATAGAATTTTTACAAGACAAATCTAGAAAGAAGCACAGATTAAACCCAGGAAATAGTACAGAGATGGATAAACTAAGAATCAATTGTATTCCCCCTAGGAAATGACCAGGTTGAGCTGATTCTTGCCACACTGCAGATATGAGACCACAATTTCACGAATGACTGTAAAAGCTGTTGTTCTGGATGATAACACCATTAGGCAAGTCATTCTTATATAATAGCAGAGATTGATCCACCAATTGTGGTTTTGCTTGATTTCAATATGATCTGGGTGCATATCTATATGCCAGCTGCTGTATCTTGAAGGAAATGATAAAGAGAAAATGACTTCACGTCTTACCGTTTGAGGTTGGAGGCTGAGATGCAGGAGGTGCTACTGACTGCTCGTCTGAAGATAACTTCTCCGCTCCCCCTGGTTCTGCCATATTAACAAATGCCTTGTACTAGTCTTGATGAAAAACAATACTTCCTATTAAAGAAAGGGTACATGTCGGTTACAGAAGCTCAGAATGCAAAAACTCTAAAAATAATATTGAGAACACAGTATAAAGATTTATTCAAGTTTCTGTGTTTAATATTGCAGAATTGTGATGCCACATCCAAGTGGACATATGACACTATTCCACAAAATGGGGTTCCCAAACCCAAGAACAGGGCTTGGCTTTATGAGGCAGCCCCTTGTGAAATATATGACCATTGCAGACAAGGGCCCCTGGACTTGGGAACTTCAGTCTATATAAACATCCTTATTTTGCAGTAAAATTCTATGCCTAAAGGGTCGCGGGCCACATAGTAGAGAGAGGCACAATCTACTTATGTATTGTGCACACTGTGCAGTTTGTTAGAATAAAATATGAGCATGGATAATAAATATAGTATAGGATTCTTACAGAAAAACCCTATTCATACTGGCTATATGAATAGAGTCCAGCTTTTCTATACTGCACTGGAAAAATGAGATATGAGCTACGATTGGTTGCTCAAAGTGACAAACTATCAATGTTTTGTTTTGTTTTTTATTCATGAGGACATAGGGTTGCTGCATATAGCTATATTACACATCAGTGTACAAATAATACAGCCTATAGACTGCATTGGGCCCATACATAGGTTTGGACTCTATGTTTTGCTATACAAAGTCCATGCATACAGCTTTACTATGTGTTCCAGTAACTGAAATGGGCACAACACTATTTCTGTTTGTGAATGTATGACTAGGGTAGCTGTGGGTCTCCTCCCTTGGGTATAATGTAGCACTGACGTTTAACTTCCGCTAGATGCAATGCCTTATTGACACATACACAATTTCCTGTTTCATATTGGTCTAGCGTCATCATCTGATCTTGGTTTTCATAACAATTTTTTAAGGGGTCGTCCTTGGTGATCACTATAACAATGTGTCAGCGGTGTTATGAAAGAACAAGGCCATGCAGGGTTGTCACCTAACGAGTAACTAACTGGCCTGCCGATAATTAAAGCCGTTTTCCAGCCTAAATAATTGATGACCTCTCCTTAGGATAAGTCATCCCTTAAAGATCAGCCCTCAGCAGGGATCCAAAACTCAGGTCCCCTGGCTGATCAGCTGTTTGAAGAGGATGCAACATCGGGGTGAGCGCTGCAACTTCTCCGATACTTACTAAGTACAGCTCTGTTTATTTGTACAGTGGATGTGCTTGGTATTGCAGCTCAGCCCATTCTAATAATTGGGACTGAACTGCGATCAGGCCATGTGACTGATAAACGTGATGTCACATGGCCTTTGAAGCAGAAACAGCCCCCAGGTTCAAATAGCTGATCTGCAAAAGTCCCTATCTTAAGGATAGGTCATCAATTTAAAATATCAGAAAACTCCTTTAATACCAGTAACCTCAGGTGACTGAAAGTGTCTTCCCTACTGTTCCATAAACCAGCATGGATACCGACAACAACCAACCGCTTCACTAGACCAGCATGGACCGCCCCCCCCCCCACTAGACCAGCTGTACCGACAACAACCAACCACTTCACTAGACCAGCATGGATACCGACAACAACCAACCACTTCACTAGACCAGCATGGATACCGACAACAACCAACCACTTCACTAGACCAGCATGGATACCGACAACAACCAACCACTTCACTAGACCAGCATGGATACCGACAACAACCACTTCACTAGACCACCAAGGAAGGATACATTACTTGCTCAACTAAAAACAATCCCATATACTTGAAATAGCGTGAATAAAAAAAAAAATTAAAAAAAAAAGTCTGTGGGACTGATGTAGCACTGTACTTGATACCATCAGTCCTATAGAGGTTAATGAAGTGTTGGCAGTACATTCACACTACAGCTCCATTCATCCAGGGATCTCAGGGACCCCCAATCTTGTGCCCAGGTAGCTATCAGACACTTATTCTCTATCCTGTGAGTTGGTTATAAATATTAGTGGATAAACCTCTTTAAATATAATGTATGGCCAGCTACACAAACTACAGAATTCTGAATATTACACATAAGGCACAGTGCCCCCCTCATTAAGATACACATAACAGTAAATACATGCCGACCACTACGTCACCATTCACACCTGAGCATCACTCTCACCTAGCGGCGCACTACTTCCGTATTTACATCCCGTCAAGCGCTGAGATAAACCTCCGTACCTCTACACGCCCAGAATATTACGTCCGCAATTAACATTGTACAGCTTATGAACGTGCAAAGTGTCCGCGCTCCGTCGCCATTTTGGCTATGCCCTTTTTCATTACTCAAAATGACATTCAGTCTCTGACAAAATGTCTGCTACCCTAACTAGTTATCCTTGAACTCTACATGTGTAAAGTGAATGCGCAGACATTATGGTTATGGGTGAGGGGTGAGGGGGTGTGAAGGGGGAGGGGTGAAGCATTGTTCTAAGTGCTAGTCAGACAAGCAGCCCGGAGCGGCCAGCCAAGGTAATGGAGCGCAGCAGGTTATTAGCTGGAGCGGATCTTGCCCAATATAGAACTCTTGCTGTGCCCGATGTGTGATGTCACTTCCTGAACCTTAGCTTGCTGGTAAGACATGTGTACTATTTATGGGCACGGTGTGGTAGGTTGTGTTACTGTTTTACTATCTATGGTATATATTCTGCCTGTGAAGGTTTATTGCCTGAATGTACATAGGGTGCTCAGCACCAGATGGCACAGTGCTTTGTAGGGCCACCTTCCAGGTTTTCTGGTATATCCCTCTAAATATGGCACATACTGGAAAGTGATTGTGACTAGTCTTACCTGCTTGTGAGTGCCACTATAGTCATTGTGTATGTATTTGGCTACTGTACTGTGTTAATTGTGCTATTCCATGTATATTTCATATAACAGCAGGCAGCATATATATAACGTAAGGAGATGGCGGCATTTGTTTACAAACATGCTGCACCTTTCACACGCCATACTTCCATTGTACTTTCCATGTTTCCTGCACAACGTCACGTGTACCTCATTGCTATAGACTGGATTGTGTTGACTGATTTTGCATGTGTTTTGTGGTGTGGCTTTAGTTTCTATGACCTTGCCTGAATAACCTTGTGATGTATAACCCATTACCAGTAATACGCCTTATTCGATATTTCGGGTTGTCAGCAAATGTTGTAACAATTTCAGGTCAGTTATTCCAAACTGGTCTTAACTGGTGAGACGTCTGACCTGCACCTAAACGTTTTTGTGGGATTTAGACCAAAACTCATGAGGTCACCTTTAAGCGTATGTTCACACAGTGCTGCAGATTGTCAGCTGTAGAGTAAGCTGTATAGAATAAGTACATAGCAATGCATGGAGTGAATTCCATGGCAAATCCATAAGAAATCTGCTTGTAAAGGGACATTCACACTGCTATTATGAACGTCCATTGGTCTCATTCGTCATAGTATGAGAGCAACGCTGAGACCACTGATGCCATCCATGGATACAAACATGTCAATGATACCATCCATGATCATTCTGTGCCTTTTTCTAACATTACTGTTAATGCACACAGTCGTGCGCATGTAATGTCCAGATTTTGTTGCATAATCATGACAAGAATCTGTGGTGAGAGTGGACCCTAGAAATGCTTCCACAAGTACTAGAATTGCATTGCGAAAACGGTGCATTTTACATGCAGATATTGAAGTGGATATGTAGTGGAATTGCTGCAGATTTCACAGTTTGCAATTCCAGGACAAATCTGCATCAAAATTTGCATGATAGACTTGCAGACTTTCCATTGTGTAAGATTCTGTTACATGTGAAGGCTCACATTTACAGTACATCTCCAGGTCCAGCTGTTATGAGTAGTTGTATTTGACTACACATCTGCCCTGAAGTGAACTGTGATGAATGCGTGACCATGTGATGCAGGGTTGATCTAAGTCCAACAGTGTAAGCTGTTCTTACTAGTGGCTCTCCACTATAGATAATAGGCGGGGGCCCTGATTGGTGACCCTCCATTGATGACATGCAAGTGCTCCAATAGGGAAAAAATGGTATAGTGTGGAAAAACCAGTGTACACAGCTCCCTGACCTTTGAGATGAATTCTTAGGCTCTGTTCACACATTCAGTATCTGATGAGGATTTAGGTGTGTATTCTGTTATCAAATCCACTGACGTTGTGGATCTAATGCAGATGAATGGAGTATCCACATAGATAGAACATGCTTTTTATTTTACATGTAATCATGGATGAGCCTTTCAGTGCCATTTAATTTCGATTTCTGTTATTTTGCAATTAATTGCCAAGCCCTAGATTAGCCGCATTGAATGACAGTGTCAGCCATATGTGAGTATATATTTCTGTTTTGTAAAATATATTAACCTTGTTTCCGTCTTGTTTTCCAGTAAACTTCAATATACTGTCGATAAAGGAAACATGCATTATTGATCAAGATGACGTCTGAAGCAGCTATTACTCCAGCTAAAAGCCGGCTTCAAAACCCTGGATACAAAGACTTCTATTTGCTACGGTCTTTTGTGGCAGGAGGTAAAACACTCTATCTAAGAAAAAGTAGCGATATTTTATATGAGCCTAACTAGAAGTTTATTAAACCAGAAACAAACGTCTGACGCACTGAAAGAAATGCAATTGTAGCATAAAATACCTGCTTGCTATTAGAAAATATACTGTGCACATAGCTGTTCCTATAAATATAGCTCTCTGTAGGAAATCTTTATATCTAGATCACTTTTGCAGACCTAAGAAAATTGGGCTCTGTGACCCAGTGTTCCTATCTTCTGTTGGGACATATACACTTCCGACATATGCTACTGTAAAGACAAGTTTGCGCTAGCTTTCTGTATAGGGAACAACAGTCTCCTGAACGTCTATACAGTAGAAATAAAAGTACTATCCATACAACCTCATCATAGAGCATAAGGACAGTCTTCTGACCTCTGTCAGGTCATACCACCCTTTCAGTACATTTATCATATAAGGCAGTGTATTCAAACATGACTTTTTTTTTTTTTTTTTTAAAGGGAAATACTGTATAATGAAAGACTCTCACAATTAGTAGAAAAGTAGGTTTGGTGAAGAAAATAGTTCAAATCACCGTCTGGGGAGCCCCGTCTACATTCTTGTGGCTCAGAAGTAGAATTCAGCAGTCTCTGGACCCAGCAATAGTGTATCAGTTCTGTTCCGGTTTGAAGATCTTATCTAACTTAATCCCAGCATCTTTATACCAATTTGAACTGGGGAAGGGCTGTCTTCCAGCTGTCTGACTAGATAGCTGGCTTCCAGATGTGTCTCTCATCAGCTGGACAAAAGCAAATCAACATAAAAGCTCCCAGGAAATCACACCTCCAAGGGGGATGTATGCATTAACAGGAAACCGAAACAACCTAACAAAGGGTAACAAAGAAATGAGCAGCACAGCCATAAGCATGTGAATAGCTTGAGCAGGAAAGAAGGATAAATCACACACATAGTAACAAAGATTATAGAGACAAATTAACTATGATTAAAATGATAGCTAGATAAAAGATACATGGATAGTGTATGTGTGTGTGTGTATATATATATATATATATATATATATATATATATATATATATATATATATATATATATATATATATATATATATATATAAAACACACACCCATAAGACAAAGACATAAATGTATATACTTGAATACATGCATAAAAGTAAATATCACATGTCTATATAAGCCATGTTACACTGAAATGAGACAGACAGTAAAATAACAGCAGCTTCTGATCCATCATATGATGGCCACCAATATGGTCTCACAGACCTCTTTGGCTGTTATAGGATCCATCGATATTCCGTTATGGTGTCCCACATTTTACCAGACAAAATAGCACAGCATACTATTTAGTCTGCAATTTTTGATGGAATCTGTGTCAGACTTCTAAGCCTGTAATGCAGATGTGAACATACACTTACATGCTGCTAAAACTACAAAGGGAAGAAAAGGCTTTGTGCATGAGTCACTTGGTTTGGTAACATGACTTGAAAGGCTGAAAAGGAGCAAATGTCCATCCTTTTCAGCCGACTGTCCTGCAATTTGGAGAGGATGACAAAAATCCGATCAGGTAGGTAGAAGACAATTTTTTTCACCTTATGTGAAAAATTCCTTCTCGACTACAAATCTAGCAGAATCTAGGAGTGACCCATCTCTAGAATCTAATAACAATAATAATAATAATCTGTAATAACTAATAACCTGTAAGGCATCCAATTCCTCCTTGAACTCTTCTAGCCAAATATATTTTGTATGCTGAGATGCTTTCCAAAGGTGGCATTTATCATTGGTAATGTAATGGAGGTCTAATTGTCTTAATATGAGCATAAATTGATATCTTTGAAAGAATATCCTATACGTTAGCCTCTGTTCACACCAATGTCTAGGTTCAGGTGATATCCGTACCTGCATACCCTGTTTTAAGTCAGTGGCTTAACAATTTATTAAGTACAAGACATTTCATGAAATGAATTTCTCTATCCACACTGGAACCATATGACTATATCCTGTTTAGTCAGTCAGGCATCCAGATAATTTAAGTACCAGCTCTTGCTTACTCCTTTAGAACATGTAAGACATGGGGTTATGGGTGCTAGCCACAAAGATCCTTGTATCTGCAAAAATGAAGACCTAATGGTCTTTTCATACATGAGTGTTGTAGAATGTATTGTCACTGCATGGCAAAAGTTCAGTCCGTGTGACCGCGTAGTGGTGGTGTCGTCCATAGTGGTGTTGCCTGCGGTGATCACACATCCATAAATGAAGCGTTGTAGTAAAGTTTCGTCTGTCAGCTCTGAATAATAGCAATATTCTCCATGTCTGTTTTAAAATAGGTGTTGCAAGCTGCTGTGCGAAAACTACCATTGCACCTCTGGACAGGATCAAGATTTTGTTGCAAGCACAAAATGTCCACTATAGACACTTGGGTAAGAACAACACCATAATGGGCTCATTGACATTGGTTTTTCTATTCCAAGCAGCATGATGAAGCTAACAGAAAGAAATGCTGGTTTACCATGTATCAGTTTATTTCCTTTTTACAATGTTTCTTACTTGTAGGAGTTGTCTCCACGATATTCGCTGTCAAAAAGAATGAAGGCTTCTTGGGATTGTACAAAGGAAATGGAGCCATGATGGTCAGGATCTTTCCTTATGGTGCCATACAGTTTATGGCATTTGACAAGTATAAAAAGGTATTGTCTCCTCATTTTACTGATATATACAATTTATATTGGCTAGGCACATGTGAGTAATGCAGGCTTGATCTGTTGTATGTATTGCCCATCTGTATAATAATACAGGTTACTGATCCACCACAGGTTGGGTGGAATATCCAGGCCTTTACTGAATTTCCCCACTGTGGGACTATTAAAGGACTATTATTATTATTATTTACCGCAGACATGTTAGGCTATGTTTAGAGCGGAGCCTCCAACACAGAGCCTGTCTAAACTCATGGACAAAAAAGTCTTTTGTTTGGTGTGGCAATGTCAGGGAGAAAACAACAGATACCCAATGGACCCCATTATAGTCTGTGGGGTCCATTGGCATCGGTTGTTGTCCATTTTGGGAGAGATCAGTCTTTATTGTTCAATCCAATCTGCTATTACTCTGTTGGGACAAAAGAACAGATTAAACCACGCAGATGTTAATATAGCCTTATTTATTTGCCTTTCCAAGGTCGCTTTGAGATTTAGACAGTTATTACTTTTTCTAAGTAAATAGAAAAAAGAACCTCAAAAAAACAGTAAAAAGTGGGGGGGGGAATCATGTTTAAAAAAAAAAAACAAAAACTTTTTTTTTACAGTCTTCATCATCTGTAGGAATGCTTTAAGCACTTTATCATAAAATAAAAACATGTTGTTGGCTAAAGGTTGCTTGTTGTTTGACTGTTGTCCAGCATAACGTCTGCTCAGTGGTGAACCTTGTAACTATAAAATCTGCCACTTCATGACATTGTGATAAACCTTCTGTAGCATTACTGCAGTCTTTGCCGCCTCCTAATATACAGATGAAATCTAGAGTGAATCTAGGAATATCTCTGCATGCAGCAGTTATTGAGTGACTGTGCTTAACGTAAATGTGCCCCTTTTTATCATGTTTTAGGTCCGACATTCAAAATCTCTTCTAAATCTCTTGTCTTGTTGTAGGGGCTCTTAGTGACAAAGTGAACATACATTTGTTTTTGCCAAAGTGCAGTCAAGAAGATCAACTTTGATTTGGTATGCAAATGAGCTATTTGGTGCACCCCAGGCACTGCTGCACTTGCCAGAGTGCCTGTTTTCGCCTGTGGGGCTTGGCAGTAACAACCCTCTAACATAAAGGTTGACAGGTCCTGATAGGCAGCAACCACAGGCAAAAACAGTTGTTCTAGCACGGGCAGTCACGCCCCTGGTGCACTAAACAGCTCATTTGCATACAGATTAAAATACTATTTTCTCGTCAACGAGATACGTTAACTTGCTGCTATCATCTGTTACAACAACATCGTGGTAGACTAGTAGGCATTCATAGCTTTCAGAGCCTTTGAGTTGATTGCATACAGAGCTTGGCTCTCTCCAATGGTAGCTGCAGGCCCACTTCTTAAAGGCAAAGGCAGCGTAAAATAGACTCAAGTTGTATCAAAACGTTTGAAACTACTGCTTTGTAACTTTTTCTCCAAATAGTGGTTCAGATTCTTAGTAAATGTGCCCCAATGTCTACTTTGTATACTCTTAAAACATAAGGCTTTTTATTTATATCCCGAATAGGCTGCTTTGAGAGTAGATGAGCCATTCTTAAACCAGTTTTAGATTTGCCAAACATCCATTATTCTGTTGTTTCTGTATGGACTAGTAACTCCTCTATCTTGTATTTGTAGTTTCTGCGTGTAAAAATTGGGAAATCAGAACACTTGCACAGATTAATGGCTGGATCTATGGCAGGTACAGTATCAGTATATTATATGGAACAGTATAGCAAGCTACAGTTTTAAATTGTAAACCTAGCAATGCACTTAAAAGGGTTTTCCAGGCTTATTTTTTTTTTAATGGCCTATGCTCAGTTAAGCTTTCTGCTTCTAGCCCCAAATGGTGTGCTGGACAGGCGCCTGAAGCACTGTACAGATGATCGGTCCAGGGGCCAGGTGTCAGCCCCCTATCAATCATAAATTTATGGCCTATCCTGAGTATAAGCCATAAGAAAAACAACCCCTTTAACACACGAACATATGGATCTGTGTATGTTACATTGTGCTAGTTGTCATTGTTGATATTTCAGGCATCACTGCTGTCATTTTCACCTATCCGCTTGATATGGTCAGAGCACGTCTAGCATTTCAAGTAAAAGGAGAGCTCGGATACAATGGCATTATAGACACCTTCAAAACAATTTATACAAAGGTACTCCATTTCCTTAAAGCTTCAGTTCTTTAAATAGGCACTCCACCTTATTATTTATCTATTATTCTTGTCCCACCTTGTTTCTCCATAAGTAGTACAGTGGAGTATGGTGAGGGTTAACCTTACATTTTGCATTCTCTAACAAGTATTGTGCCCAACAAAGCCTCATATGGCCTGCTACCGAGTTGCCAGAACTTACTGTGTAAGTTTTTCAGTGTACCAGGACTCGGGTCTCGGTGAATTCCTATAGCACTCAGAACCAGGCTCTTATAGAAATGCATTGAGGGTCTGAGTTCTGCTTCACAAAAAAAAAAGTCTGTGTGCTCTAGCAACTCCGCCAAGGGGGGATGGGGTGCTTTATTTATAGCATTTAACATCAATGTAAATTATAGAGGTTTTATATCCTTTCTTTAAAATTTTTGTAGTTTCTCCCTTATTCACGTTCTGTACATGACAGCCATAGCCATGAGCATAAAGGGATGGTATATGGTAGCAAACCCCCTGCAGTGCTTGTATTACCTAATTTTGTAACTTATTGCAGGAAGGAGGATTTCGTGGTTATTACAGAGGACTTCTACCTACCATTGTGGGAATGACTCCTTATGCAGGTATGTTACTCTGGAAACTTCTAAAGTGGTGTTCTGATCTGGGCAAGTAAATTATATAGACTAGTATTAGAATTTTCTTTCATTGCTCATATGTGGCAGTCTGCATATATGCTGTTGACGCTTTCTGGGCTACAAAAAAATACCACGTTTCTGATCTTTAATGGAGGGTCCAAAAGCTATATACTGTATGCCCTATAACATCTAACTACTTAGACCTTGTTCACTTAGTGACTTTCATAAGGATTATCCTTACAATAGGCCATTAATATCACATTGGTCTGACTTCTGGCATCTCCTACTGATCAGGTGACTAAAATGGCACTTGGACGATTTGTGTGCCTGGCATTTCAGTAATATGTGGCTCAGCGGCAGACAGCCGTAACACAAGGTATAGTTGCTGCTTGCCCTTTTGACCGTGTAAATATCTTTTATTTTCTAGGATTTTCATTTTTTACCTTTGAAACATTGAAGACCACAGGACTCCGACACTTCCCAGAAGTACTAGGCAAGCCATCTTCAGACAACCCAGATGTTATGGTTCTGAAAACACCTGCTAGCTTGTTATGTGGTGGAATAGCAGGGGCCATTGCCCAGACCATTTCGTAAGTTGTTTGTTTAACTTTAAAGTGCCATCAAAGCAGTGCCATACTGTAACCTGTAGTAACATGGCTAATTTACTTAGGTATGAAATCTCAGATTCAGTTTTAGGCGAGGGTGACTATACTGAGACCTTTAGTCTCACTTCTAATTGGTTTTTGACTATTGAGTGACAGCTGCAGCCAACCAGATTGCATGCATGTGAACTGCAGGTGTAGCTCAATAGTTAAAACCAATTAGTAGCGCTACAAAAATTCACAGTCTCACCCTGGCCTTAAAGAGGAACTTTCATGTCCTCTATCATTGTACATGTTATATACCTCCAAAGCTGAATTCAGCACGCTCTCAGATTTGCCAGTATCTGCCCTGGTTGCAGAGATCTCGGTGCTATTAGTTTCGGTACCAATATCAGTGCACAGTCAAGAGAGGGGCTGGCCTCACAGCTCAGTGTCATCACCGGGTGGAGAGGAACGCCACCCTGATGGTACAGTTCTATAGATTTGTACTGTCAAGGTGGCCTTCTTCACCATCCAGTGATGACTTAGAGCTGTGAGGCCAGCCCCTCTGACAGTGCAGAGATATTGGTACCAAAACTAATGTCACCAATATCTCTGGAATCTGGGTAGATACATTTACAATGTTAGAGGACATGAAAAGTCCTCTTTAGGCTAAGGCCCCACGTTGCAGAAACGCAGCATTTATTGTTGCAGATTTTGCTGCGGTTTTTTGAGCCAAAGTCAGGAGTGGATTTAACAAAAAGGAAATGTCTCAGAATGTCCTGTATATGTTCTATTTCTTTTCAAACCACTACTTTTGGTTTGGCTCAAAAAACTGCAGCAAAATTTGCAACTACTAAAAAAAAAAAAAAGCTGCGTTTCCGCAACGTGGGGCCTTAGCCTTAAAGGGGTTTTGTGCTTTTTTTTTTTTTTTTTTTTTGCTGAAGAACTGCACGTGGTTTTTAATTGCAGTAATGAGTATCAAATGTTACTCTGCATATCACCTCTATGCAAACATCCATCCAGTACAGCAGGGTTTTCAATTTAGCAGTTTACAGGTGAGATGCAGAGTAACATGTGCGAGGCATTACTGCGGTTAAAAACCACGTGTAGTTCTTTAGTTGATTTCAGATTTTTTTTTTTCTTTAAATTTTTTTTAAAACTTTTTTTTTTTTACTTTTTATCCCTAGTGTACGTTAACATGCAATACCCTGTAAAACCTCAGCCAGGGTGTAATATGTGCATTAAGCAGTCCATCACTAGCTTCCATGGCTCCTGGCTTCCATTCCCACCAAGTGCTGGCACCCCTACCGCTTATGAGTCTGCGCCATACACCACCTGACATTATGACTTGCTTGTACATCAGATGTAGGGTAGGGGTGGGCTAGATATGTTCTCCTTTTGAAACTCCTCACGATTGGGGAACAAAGTGAAGCATTATGTCACCTTGTATCCTGTGTGCTTTTGCAGAGTGAGCCAACTAAAGGTAAAGTGTTGCTTTCCTAGTGCCATTACCACTTCGTTCTAGCAATTGGTGGAGGTCACAGCTTTCAGACCTCAGTATATCAAACATTGGCAACATTTGATCAAGATTAGCACCTATGTCCATGATGACACAAACCCTCTTTGCTGCCATTTATGGGATGCACTGTTATATAGTTTTATTTTAGCAACTCTACTGATGTTCCAGTTAAAGCTGGGAATGCCACTTTCCTGGCTCTGGTTAGAAGTGAGCAGCCTTTGGCTACAAGTGAAGTTGGATGTCCAATATTGAACTAAATATTTGAAGGTTTTGTACTTTGTTATGGCCTTAACTTATTTTTTTTTTCTTTTTGACCCTTTCCCCCCCCGCCCTTGCAGTTATCCATTGGATGTTACACGGCGTAGAATGCAGCTGGCAGCTATTCTACCAGACTCTGAAAAGTGCCGGTGAGTGTTTACATGACTTGCAGTAAAACAGTAACTTATTCTATGAAATCTATGGAGATTCCTAAATGTATATGTGGTGAGAATTTTCTTGGCATGGACCAGAGCCTCCATGTCTGAATCATAATATTATTCATCATTGACTGTCAGGTTTTGCATGGTACAGGGCTCCAGATGAAGATTAAAATGGTCACAAATGTGACCGCTGTTTAATTGACAGTTGTAGTTTCTCTGTGTGACAGCAGTCTAGTGTAACCTATTTGACTTCTCAAAACTGTTGATAGGTGTCTATAGGGGATATGGAGAGCAAGGTAAAATACCTGAGTATCCGATAGTAATGTAGGGTTTGTGACCAAGACATCCATATTTAATGTTCCTGGTGCCATGATTGCAAGGGGCCAGAAAGAGGCGCCTTCATGTGTAGTGCCCAGAGCTCTGTGCACGGATTGCTCGCCAGAACCCCCTCTGTTTCGGACAGGAATCTGCTAGAGCCAAATACACAGGAGGGGGGCTGCAGAGTGTTCAGTGCAGTTGGAATTGACCATCAATATTAGGTCTGCAGGGGCCCAAGTGGCTCTTGGTAATGTTTATATACTGGGAGCCGCGCTGCTCACTCGCATTACAAACTGTAGTGGTGACCGTGGGGGTCCCAATAGGCCATCAACACTACAAATCCGATTAACCCCTTTTAAAAGGCTTACCCAATTTCAGCAAATGTTATTGTTTGTATAAGTTGTACAATTTTCCAATATAGTTTTTTTAATAAATTCCTCACGATCTTCTAGATTTGCATGCTGTTGAAAATCCCTTTAAGCATTGCTCATGAAGGGACTGCCTCGTGGGCTCTTCCAATCACTAATAGCCATCTTTTATATATCTAGTATATAACTGTAATATGTTCTGAAACACTTTGCACCAACTGTAACCATCCCCATTAAATTAAAATAATATCCTCGTGTTTTGTTTTTTTTTCCTCTCCAGGACCATGTTGCAGACCCTTAAATATGTCTACAGACAGCATGGCATAAGTAGAGGACTGTACCGAGGCTTATCCCTCAACTACATCCGGTGTATCCCATCTCAGGCTGTAGCCTTCACCACCTATGAGTTTATGCGACAGTTCCTGCATTTAAACAAGACTGTTTGATCTTCTAGCACAGTATAGTGAGCTGCACAGTGTAATAAACTGAGCACGTTTCTGAAGCTGCTGTATTGGTTTAGCCATTTCGTAGGATATTGCAAATTTTAATACCATTGTAAATAAGATTGCTTTTTTTTTTTTTTTTTTTTTTTTTTTTTTTAAAATAATTTTTACAGTGATTTTATAATGAAGTCTAATTCTGTTTATGGTCCATCTACAAGTAATAATAATTCAGGTAATATCATGTAGAGAAATCCAGCTGGCTAAATCCTTTTACTATAATTTGTGCACCAATGTCTTCACAGATTTTGTATATTCTCTATCTGAAAGTAATGCACTGCACATTAAGATCAAATCTTTGTTGAATTGTCTGATAAATGAGAAATAGAGTTGGTGAGTTTCTTGTGCGTAACAAAAAAAATTATGCAGATTTTTAAATATTTTTTTGCAAGATATATAATCTGTCATGTAATATTATGTAACAGGTACAATGCAGGGGCACTGACATTTCACCAGAAAATATATATTATAATATATGTATATTATAATTTTGTAGGACATCTCTACTTTTGTGGCTGCTTCTTTGCCACTAATTTCAGTTTTTATTGGAGACAGGCTTTAAAGTATGGCATCTAAACCCTTGCTATCTAACCTTGTGACATCTAGCCGAGGGATCATTGTATTATCATGCACGCTATCATTGTTGTCTGTGGCATTTATGTATATAACATTGTCATTAAGGTCACACCAGATTAAAGTGGCAAAAAGCTGCCAGAACCTGTTGTACCTGGTACCTAGCCGAGAGAGAATTTTGGAAAAAGAATAGTGAATTGTTGTCTGTCAGTTACATTAAGGTTTGCCATACACATTAGATGTATGTTGGCTGACCGGCTGACTCTCCTCCAGTGGCAGATGTTGGGGCAGATAAAGGTAGGGCAGTTGGATTTCTGACACTTCTTTCTTCAGGGAGATAAGCTGCTGTAAGAAGAGTCTGGGAGCAGCTTTCCTTGTTGAGAACACATGTACATTCGAACAAGGTTTTAAGCAAGCTATCTAATATGTATGACCAGCCTTAGACTGAATGTTAATGGCCATTAACAGACTTTTTATTTTATGGCTGTCACACAACTGCATTAAAATCTTATTTTATTTGGGCTATTCACATGACCGATATATATATATATATATATATATATATATATATATCTCGTTTTGTATCAGTTGTCAGAATAGTCTTAGACAGTCAAAGAACCAGCTATACCAATTAGCTTATAGCAAATTAATGCCTTCCGAATATCCAGTGTTAATACGTATTGCCCCCCCTTTCTTCTAGCTAAACCAAAAAGAAAAAAAAAAATCTACAAAAGATGTTATGTCCTATTATTTCCAGTAGCTCAATGATCATTCATCTGCTAGCTGTCTCACTCCCCACACACATGT
This sequence comes from Leptodactylus fallax, assembly GCA_947044405.1. Classification (NCBI taxonomy): domain Eukaryota; kingdom Metazoa; phylum Chordata; class Amphibia; order Anura; family Leptodactylidae; genus Leptodactylus; species Leptodactylus fallax. Next base: position 740,433 of record CAMRHE010000005.1, on the reverse strand, counting down.
ATGTTTGGCTCGAATGAGCAGTACATTTGTGCTGAATGTAAGAGAGGAGAAAGCCACTGCCATACACCTCTAGGGGTGGCTTATCTCTCTGTGCACAAAAGAATCGGGTAGTTGCAATAAAATTGCCCAATCATTATCTCCCCTGACATCTGTCTTTGGGGGAGGGTTCAGAGATCATCATACACAATAGATGCTTGGCCTGTCTTGACAATCATCTAAGGCTAGGTTCACATCTGCGTCAGTCTCCGTCGCAGAGTGCGACGAAAGTTGGGGATTAAAAATTCCTGAATGGAGGTCTCAGTTTAAAAACGACGGACACCCAACAGACCCCATTATACAGTCATATGAAAAAGTTTGGGCACCCCTATTAATCTTAATCATTTTTAGTTCTAAATATTTGGGTGTTTGCAACAGCCATTCCAATTTGATATATCTAATAACTGATGGACACAGTAATATTTCAGGATTGAAATGAGGTTTATTGTACTAACAGAAAATGTGCAATATGCATTAAACCAAAATTTGACCGGTGCAAAAGTATGGGCACCTCAACAGAAAAGTGACATTAATATTTAGTCCTCCTTTTGCAAAAATAACAGCCTCTAGTCGCTTCCTGTAGCTTTTAATCAGTTCCTGGATCCTGGATGAAGGTATTTTTGACCATTCCTCTTTACAAAACAATTCCAGTTCAGTTAAGTTTGATGGTCGCCGAGCATGGACAGCCCGCTTCAAATTATCCCACAGATGTTCAATGATATTCAGGTCTGGGGACTGGGATGGCCATTCCAGAACATTGTAATTGTTCCTCTGCATGAATGCCTGAGTAGATTTGGAGCTGTGTTTTGGATCATTGTCTTGCTGAAATATCCATCCCCGGCGTAACTTCAAATTCGTCACTGATTCTTGTACATTATTCTCAAGAATCTGCTGATACTGAGTTGAATCCATGCGACCCTCAACTTTAACAAGATTCCCGGTGCCGGCATTGGCCACACAGCCCCAAAGCATGATGGAACCTCCACCAAATTTTACAGTGGGTAGCAAGTGTTTTTCTTGGAATGCTGTGTTTTTTGGACGCCATGCATAACGCCTTTTTGTATGACCAAACAACTCAATCTTTGTTTCATCAGTCCACAGGACCTTCTTCCAAAATGAAGCTGGCTTGTCCAAATGTGCTTTTGCATACCTCAGGCGACTCTGTTTGTGGCGTGCTTTCAGAAACGGCTTCTTTCGCATCACTCTCCCATACAGGTTCTCCTTGTGCAAAGTGTGCTGTATTGTTGACCGATGCACAGTGACACCATCTGCAGCAAGATGATGCTGCAGCTCTTTGGAGGTGGTCTGTGGATTGTCCTTGACTGTTCTCACCATTCTTCTTCTCTGCCTTTCTGATATTTTTCTTGGCCTGCCACTTCTGGGCTTAACAAGAACTGCCCCTGTGGTCTTCCATTTCCTTACTATGTTCCTCACAGTGGAAACTGACAGGTTAAATCTCTGAGACAACTTTTTGTATCCTTCCCCTGAACAACTATATTGAACAATCTTTGTTTTCAGATCATTTGAGAGTTGTTTTGAGGAGCCCATGATGCCACTCTTCAGAGGAGATTCAAATAGGAGAACAACTTGCAATTGGCCACCTTAAATACCTTTTCTCATGATTGGATACACCTGGCTATGAAGTTCAAAGCTCAGTGAGGTTACAAAACCAATTTTGTGCTTCAGTAAGTCAGTAAAAAGTAGTTAGGAGTATTCAAATCAATAAAATGATAAGGGTACCCAAATTTTTGCACCGGTCAAATTTTGGTTTAATGCATATTGCACATTTTCTGTACAATAAACCTCATTTCAATCCTGAAATATTACTGTGTCCATCAGTTATTAGATATATCAAATTGAACTGGCTGTTGCAAACACCCAAATATTTAGAACTAAAAATGATTAAGATTAATAGGGGTGCCCAAACTTTTTCATATGACTGTAGTCAATAGGATCTGCTATGCTCCGCATGTAACTGCTGTGTGAACCTAGCATAATGTGTATGACCACTTTTAGTCCTCCTGTATAAAGCAAAGATAAAGTTTCTTTGGATCCTTTCCTAAATTGCATGCCCTCACTTTATTTTGTCATTGAATAGTATTGTGTAACTGAGCACAGTTGTTCTTGGCACTATTTTCAGAGCGCAAATAAGAGCAGAGTTCTGTAATATTACATCATTTTCAAGTCAATGGACAAGAATCTTGTGTAAAAGCAACAAATTGCTTATTGCTTCAGATTTGTCGTTTTTGCAGAAATTGTGCGCTGTACTTTTAGGATTGTACGTTGTACTTCAGTTTTTTCGATTTCTAAAGTGGAGCAGAGCTGCAACAAAGCGTCTCACTCTGGAGGACTTGTCATGTCCATCCATTGATTTAAATGGTCACTGTGCAATTCATAGTGGTGGGGTGTCAGGCCTTTTGCTGATTTTTTTTATTTTCCCCCATTGACTTAAATGGGGAGGGGGGGAGTCTGTTCTGCTGACCCAGGGCTGGATAGGATCTGCTCTATAATCGGTGGACACCCCCTTGACCGGCGCACACTGTCATGTGCATGGCCTTCCTACAGGGTTTCTCCACAGACTATAGATGATCACAGTGAGTTCCATCAAAAGGAAGGACACTTTTGTAATGAAATAAATATTAATATGTAAGGGTCCAGCTGCTCAATAAACTGCTCAATAAAGCACATTTGAATATTGATAAAATTGTAATTTAAAGTTGATATGTTATGTAAACTGTAACTAAGTTGCAATAAAACCATGCTAAACATAGTAGTTCTATTTGATCACTACATACCGGTCCTCGGGGATATCAACAAAGGCAGAGAAAGTCAAAGTATGTGGGAAAAATGGATTCTGATAGATTGCTATGGTAAACTCCTTTTTGTCTGCATTTGCTTGCCGACATGAGTACCAGAATATTTCCAGAACATTCCTTTTTCCCTGTTGATATATTATTATATTAATCGTTATACAATATATTATTACACAAGATGTTTCTGTTATTTTCAAGCAACATGACTGTTTTGCTAAACTGCAAAACTACTTATCGGGTTCTGGACACCCTTGGGGGGGATTCTTGACTGAAAAGCATTTTTGCAATAGGGTTTTGTTAAACAATTTTGCAGCGTTTGACTTCAGTAGCAATGTATATATACTACATAGCAAGCTGCAGAATGCTGCTCACAGTAAAACCCATCCAAGCTTGCTTGATGGCTCAGATCTCAAGCCCCTCTGTCTTCTCCATCTACTGAGCTGACTTTTGACAAAGGTTGTACAGTAATTTGGTCATAAATCAGTTTAGAAGATCACTCACGAGAGAGAGAGAGAGACCAAGTGGCCAGATGGATTCCACTGTGAACTGGATTCTGCAGCTTGCTATGCAGTGTTAAACAAGGTACAGTATTTTAATAATAAAACCCTATTCCAAAAAAAAAATGCCTTTTCAGCCAATTTAATTAATTGGTACATATAGAATTATTGTGTATTTAGAAGTAGCCAAGCTGTTCATATCATGTCCATTACGCTTCCAGCTTTTTTTTTTTTTTCTTACACTATGATTTATACAGTGCCTAATTGGCTAGTAAGGACAAAAAGTGAAAAAAAAAAAAAGTTTCCCATAGTATATAGGGGATAAGTGTCACATTGCTGGGCTCTCAACTGTTGTTCCCCCAGTGGTCAGGAGAATGTGGGACTGAAGAGCCTCTTGTGCCTCCTCCATGTGAATGAAGCAGTGGTATGCTTGCATGACCGACGCTCCATTTACTGCCATGGGGCTGCTGGGACTACAGTCTTTGGCAGTCCCATAGCAGTGAATGGAGTGTCGGTCACGCAAGTGTGGCGCTTCACACTTGGAAAAGGCATGGGAGAACCAGCGGTCAGACTCACAGCGAGGTGCTACTTATTCCCCATCCTATGGATAAGGGATTAGAGTCTTTAACCCTCGTCCGGCTGAGTAGGTACGATTGTACCTATTCCTATGCAGCCTGTAATGTTGTAAAATTATGCAGCCTGACGAAGGTTAATGGGACAACCCCTTTAAATATGTCCTTCGTGTTCATCGTGGCACTGACATTCTTGAATTTGTCCTGGTGTCTGTGCAGATCCTGGCAATCGTCAGAAAAAACGTTGCAATTGAAAGAATTCCCCTTTACATGCTAGATAAATTATGCAGTACCAAAAATGAAAGTATTACATTTTTATAGCCTTTGTAAGTCCACCCCATTCTTGATCTCCATTTCACAGATTGATCTGCCACCATGTATACAACTGACTGAATTCAATTTCTCCATTTCAACGTTCATGTATCTCAAGTGTTATAGAAGACAGTGGTCATTTATAATTTTTTATTTTTTTTTTTGACCGATTTGATGTGAGGAAAGCAATTCCTTAGCTATAAATGCTATGATGACATGGTGCTTAAGCTGCATATACAATGACAGTAGGACTACTAATAGAAACTACTTGTGGGATTCCGCTGAAAGTGATCAACAAATCTATTATATAAAACTTTTTACAAGTGAACAAGGTTCTGTAGTTGAATTTGCCTCTACTGTTAAGTTTGTTGTTATATTTTAACAATTTTGTTGACTTTTTTTTTTTTAATGAAATTTTACTGATATTGCACTGTTCTGTCCTTTTTTTAATATTAAATTCCTGATTTATGATAATTTGTGTCTGTTTTTTTGGTACATTCATTTAAGTCATTGCATATACAAAGGGTGGATTAAAAAGAAATATCGACTTAGAGCGGGTCGCCCACACATACTTTACTATAGTCAGCCAGCGCCCATAGCACAGGTAAATTACCTATGAGTTCAGGGAAGAAGCAGAGTGTTGGTTCTGAAGACATGACCCCGGGGTCTGAACCAGCCGGAAACCCTAGGTCTATCATCAAGAGTCCGCTGGATCAAGTAAGCTAATCTTAACTTCCTGAACAACCCCTTTAAGACTCCATAGTTTGTGATGATACTACAGATATGACCAGGGAAATGGGGTATGAGCCTTTGTGCCACCTCTAGGGCAAAAGTGCACATTTACAGATGTCTCAGGAGTGATGTCATAATGCGCAATGTTAGTGAAATGACCCAGTTCTAGGCTTGTCCAAAGCAGTGCTGAAACCTACAACGGTTAATTAAAAGTAACAAAGCTTCCGCTAGATTCCTGGTGGCACAAGTGCGAACTGCAGATGCAGTGGCCCAGATTTACTACTGGTAATACTGTCTAAAAGTTAGACAGTGCAAACTTAGACTAGACAGTCTTAAGCTAAGATCCCACATTGCAGAAGCGCAGCGTCTTTTCGTTGCAGATTTTGTTGCTTTTTTTTCTGTTTAAAGTCAGAAGTGGCATGAAAATGAATAGGAAATATATAGGAAGTACTTAAGCACTCCCATTTCTGTTATATCCACTCCTGACTTTGGCTCAAGAAGATGCAGCAAAATCTGCAACAAAAAAATGCTGCATTTCCACAATGTGGGGCCTTAGCCTTAAACTGCACCACATTTAGCAAAGTGATATTTGATAAATCTAGTGTATTCTTAGATGTCTAGTGTAAGTTTACACCTCCTATTAGTTGACTTAAAAGTTCTTGGCGCGTTTGTGGTGCACAGAGGTCAATGCCCTTTCCCCTGAGGCTACACCCTTTGGTGAAGACATAAAAGTGTCTAAAAAGTGGCTTAGACACTTGATAAATGTGACACACAGCATGCTAGCCAGTTTTTTTTGTGGTGCAAATTATGCCAGAATTCTGGTGTATGTTGCTCAATACATCTCCCCCAATGTATTTGAATGGAGGAGGCTTATTGACGCTTCAGTCACATGCCCCTCCATTAGTAGCCACATTCTGGACAGGCAGATGAAACATGAGACAGTCTAAACAAGGGAAAATGGCTTTAAAAAAAAATTGAAAATTACACATTAACAATGGCCATATTGGGAAGTGCATATATTTACCTTATCTGTATGTCAATAGCATTGACAAAGTAGCTAAAACTAATAAGGATACAGTGGTTTGTATCATTTTCCATTTCTACATTCTGAAAGCCAACATAGCTGTATGATGGCTTGTGTTTAGCAGGACAAGTTGTATTTTTTATAATATAAAACGGTGTATTGGCTGTGCTCCACTATGACTGTAAAATTCCTTCTGGGGGCCCACTATACAGCTGCATGCAAGTATTATTAAACACTTTTTCGCAAGCTCTTAAAATATCACCAACAAAAATGTATTTTTTAGTAGTAGCTTGCTGCCTAGCCCTTGCCTCTAATTGTTTCTGTCCTGGGGTCCTGTCAGTAGCCTGGTTCGTTCCTTACAGAGGACCTTTCTCCACCTCCACCACAGTTGGAATTTTCTCTATAGCCTCTATCGTTCATGAGCAACAAGTGCGGTTAGTTTTGGTGCCTGATGTGCTATTTAAGCTCTGTAATGTCAGAAGGTCAATGTCAGACAGGGGTGTGTGATTCAGGGCCCCAATCAGAGGCAGCCAGTGTCAGGGATCAGAATCACACCCCTTGTCTGCTCCTGCCTCACAGTGCAGAGCCTAAATAGCACATCAGACACCAAAACTAGCGGCATTGATTGCTCGGGTACCATGGGGTCTATAGAAAAAATTCCAGCTGTGCCAGAAACTGCATATTAATGCTTATAGATTTAGTATGCAAAGTCATAAAAACTCCTGTAGGATTAATGTGTAGGTGTTCCAATACTCTTGTCCATAGTGTATGTTTCCCCCTTTAAATTTGAACAAAGGGAAGCTATCTGGTGAATAATTATTTATTCAGGTCCCACTAGGGGATTTAGGCTAGTTGTAGATGGTATTTTGAATGCAGGACAACCTAGTGCTGCAACAGTTGATGCTTTCACATTAGTAAGTGAAAGCACTAATGGATTACTGGCTTAACCTTATTACTAGCTTTGCAGTAACCTGCTAAATACACACAGCCAATAATAAGGGAAACCCAGTAACCAGTTTGGCGGCAGCAGCAGCACAATCTGTGGCTGTAATATGCCCATAACCCTATGATCCAAACCAATCGTTGATTGTAATGTCAATCTGTATTCCCTTAGTCCTGACAGCAGCACAATATGGGGTATCTCTGCCCCTGTGTGTTGTTTAGGACAGGTGGAACCTTTAATTAGCACCAAAAAAGGTGCCTCCTACTAGCCCTATAAGAGGGCACAAGAGACCTCCCTCCACTGTGTAAATTATAAAGTAACAGGAAACAAGCTTCTAGGGAGGGAAGCCTTGTGCTGCTGTCAGGACTAAGGGAATACAGATTGACATTACAATCAACAATTCCCCTTACGTCCAACAGCAGCACAATATGGGGAGATAGCAAGTAATTCCCCTAGGGAGGGTTTCCTCGCCTTACAACGTCAAGGACTGACTGACCAAAGGCAGTTGTCTGGGAACTGCGGATGTCCAATGATAATGTTTAACAAAAGGACAACTGAGATGACCATGATGCAGCCGCACAAATCTGGTCCAATGGTAAGGACCGATACTCAGCCAAAGAAGTCGACAACCCAGGTTGAGTGGCCGTAGAAAGACTGGAGGGAATAACTCCTGAATAAGAAAGGAAGACTTAATTGTCTCCTTGATCCATGTGGATAGAGTAAGCTTGGAAGCCTTGAGGCCTCTGTTTTTACCCTGCATATCAATTAGTAGGCTTTCGGCCTTCTTAAGCGGTTGAGTGTGGGATAGGTAAATCCACAGACACCTTACCACATCTAAGGTGTGGAGCTTTTCTTCCTCCTCAGAGGCTGGAGTGGGGAAAAACACCGGTAACGAAATTAGCTGATTGCTATTATAGTATGAGGGGACCTTAGGGATAAACCCAGGCAAACCTAAGGTGCACCCTATCTTCAAAAACAAAATGTACGGTTCTCTATAAGAGAGGGCCTGGAGTTCCCCTACTCTTTTGGCAGATATAATAGCCAACAAAAAAGTGGTTTTGTAGGCTAAATATTTTAGCTCCGTAGTCTCCAAGGGTTCAAATGGAGGACCGCACAGGCCTGCAATGACTACCGCAAGGTCCCACTGGGGATGATACTGAGGGCTTTAGCCTCATTGCCCCTTTAAGGAACCTTGCAACCAGAGCATCCTGAGACAGACGTCTGTTCAAATGAGCGGAGAGGGCCGCAATCTGCACTTTCAAAGTGGCAAGGGGCAAGGCCCTTATCCAAACCGTCCTGAAGAAAATTTAAAATATCAGCCGTTGAAGGTTCTAGATTATTAATACCCTTCTTGGAGCACCACTCCATGAAAATCTTGGCTGTCCTCTGGTAGTTCTTATTGGTAGATTCTGTTCTTGCAGAAGAAAGGGTCTTCAGGACGGCCTCTGACAGTCCTCTATCCTGCTGTAGGGACTGCTCAACCTCCAGGCTGTCAGGTTGAATCTCCAGAGATCCTGGCACTTCAGAGATCCTTGGGAAACCAGGTTCTGGATGGGGGGAAGATTGCCAAACATCGCATAAAAAACCAAGGGGTACCTCTTTTTTTTTTTTTTTTTCAAATCGGTCACTTGAAGAGAGAAAAAAACCATCAGAAAAAAACCAGCCACCGCAACCCGCAGCAGAGGAGCTAGAAACCACTCACTCAACAAATAAAGGACTGCAGACCTTTTGAATGTAATCCAGCAGCGAGGGGAGAAAGCCAACAAAGAAACATTTATACAGCACCAAAACAAGTCAAACGCCATAATGGAACATAGAGGAAGCCTAAGCCAGAGGCTCAAAATACAAGCAGCAAAAATCAATTCTATATTTTGCCTTTAAATTTTCAATTTCCAAACTTACCGCACTTTTTCCGAGAAAACCGGAAGTAGGCCGCAGTGGTGCGAAAAGGCTTCCTTCCCCTGGGAACACGGGACCGGAGAAAAGTTCCAGCCGAGGAGGTTCCTCACTTACTTCCGGGATCACGCTGCCTGCAGAGCGATGAGCTGGATAACGCTGCGCTGCGGGGCGAAGGTCCGAAGGACCGGAGGTTTTTTCTTTGGGACCGAGGTACCCCAAAAAAGGTAAGCCAGGAGTAACTAAAACCCCTAGCAACGGGAGGTCACAAGAGACCTCTGTCCACCTGTTCCACACAGGACAGAAAAAAACACAGTGGAGGGAGGTCTCTTGTGCCCTCTTATAGGGCTAGTAGGAGGCACCTTTTTTGGTGCTAATTAAAGGTTCCACCTGTCCTAAACAACACACAGGGGCAGAGATACCCCATATTGTGCTGCTGTTGGACGTAAGGGGAATACTAATTCTAGGTAAGGGCCATTAATAGAAACAGAAACATACCATGACAGAAATGTAGAGAGAGCCATCTTTTTATGGATATGCAAATCAACCTGCAAGTGACAGATTTGCCTACAGACAGCAACACATGCAACAGCTCTTCTCTGCAATCACTGCCCTATGATACCCCTGTAGCTGTAATTGACATTGACAGCCTCTGCCTACATCACAATTGTCTGTAAGCAAATCCAGCAAACTGGACCTGCCCCCTGGGACTTCCAGGCTGATTTGCATATAAATAAAATTAATAAAAATAATAAAATGTATCTCTTATACTTAAAGTTTTATAAACACAAAATTATGTTTAGGCACCTAAAAAAAGGGATGTACGTGGCACAACTGTTGGGCTTGGACCTAAAACACCCCCTTTCAAGATCTAAAACAAAGTATATAGGCATACCTAAAGATCAAAACGCTCCAAATTTATCATTAAATAAATGAAAATATTAAAAAAAAAGCACAATTAAAAACATAAATGCTTTTTATACAAAATGTTCAATTTAATAAAATATCACATTAGTATCCCTCATCATGTACATCATAAAAAGTACAATACTAGTAGTTATTGCTCGCAATCAACCCAGCCCCGAAGATAGACAACTTATGAGAAAACTATATATATTTCAGGTGACCCTAACCTATCCATTTGCAGGGCTGGCTTGATACGCTGGGGCCTGGTGACATTTTCCTTTTAAGGTCCCCTCTCAGTGGGACTTGAATATGAGATCATTTGTACAAAGCACTGCAATTCTCAGGCCGAGTGAAAGTGGAGTCTATTACAAAAGAATCTAGTTGACACACCAGACCCCACTACCAAGAGGCTATGTCGCATTTGATGTTCCATCTGAGGGGTGGGGCTTACAGTAGGACAAACTGTGATGTTCTGGTTCCTCTGCAGTGACGACATACCCGACCACCCACATGCCACTGCTGAGGCCAGCGATCGGCTGCAGCGGCCACGTGAGTAACCAGACACATCATGGGAAACTTTTCAGAAAAACTGTCGCTACCTGGTGTATAACACCTACAGCGCTGTAATATGGCGGTATTCGATCTACGTGATAATGCTATAATGTATGTGCTCACGTCAGAAGATAATGAGGGAAACCTTTCCCAAAGCTCAACTGATGGCCTTTCCTAAGACCTATACACTGAGAGGTATATATTCAGCAGCTACCTCTGACGGTTGGCATACAGTAACATACGTCACCCATTGGATCACATAGCAAAAAACATACACTTGTTCTTACTGGGTGCCATTGTATGGAGCCTCCATCAGGCCAACACAGCCCTGTGGACATGTTTAGTCACTACGTCCTGAGCTTTCTTGGCAGGTTCAGGTGGCCAAATTCTAAATGGGAAAAATGGTCCCTTTATTGGCCAAGAGGCAGCTTGGCTCAACTAAACTCAGCGTGACAGGTCAGTTCAGCTGCGGTCAGGCCAGTAAACACGGCCTTTACATGGCGCGTTTCTCCCAGTCTGTCAGGAACTGAGACTCGCTGGGTCTGGAACCCTTGACTTCTCAGCCATGTTTTACAGCCTTGACCACTATGCCATTGAAGAAGCCTGTTTGTGCTTTCCCTTGCTTAGCCTGGACTTTTCTATTGGAATGATTAGCTTATGGATCTCACCTGCTCTGTAGCCAATCACAGTATAACAATCCCTATATAAACCCACAGTTTACTCCTTCCTGTGCCTGGTTATTCTGGCTGTCTGCTTCCTGTTTGCGCTGATCCTCACCATTACTCTACTTCCTGTGTCCTGAACTCTGCATATGTTTGACTATGGCTGATCTACTGCTCCTGTGTGCTGAACTCTGCAAATGTCTGATCATGGTTACTTCTACTCCTGAGGTACTATTTCTGCATCTTCTACTATTTAACCACTTCCATACCAGATGCTTTACCCCTCTTCCAGACCAGGCACGTTTTCAAGTTTTAGCCATGTTCCAGTTTAACTGTAAATTGCTCTTCAATTACTGTGCCAACCTACATGTATTTGGCTTCCTTTTTCTTGGAACGTAATGGGCTTTCACATTTTATAACAAAATAAGCAATACACTCTTTACTTTTTACAAAAATATAAAGAGGAAAAGGGCAAAAAAGTTGCTTTTTCCTACATTTAAACACGCAACCTCAAAAAAAATTATAAATATATATTTTTATTTCTTCTGTTTGTATAGTTAGCACACTTGAGTATTTTCTCCATTGTGGGCCTACAGCAGAGCCTGCAATGACTGGTGTGCAAACTGGCTTTTGAAGGCCAAATTTTCCATAGCTGGTTTGCTGACACCATACTATTATAGCTGCTGTGAAAGGCCCAAAACAGTTTGAACACCCCCCAAAATGACTCCACTCAATAAATTACACCCCTCAAAGTATTCAATAAAAGATATTAGGCAGCTGTTTTTTTTTTTTTTTTTTTTTTTCCAGACTTCTCAATGAATTTGGAAAAAGTGACACTTTCCCAAATACAGTATGTGAATTCAGGTGACTATTTTTAAAATCTGGTGAATGCTACTTGAGAAATACATCTGATAATATATTTAGCAACTTATGCCGTTTTCATAGATACCAAATGTAGGTGCATTCCTTACTTGCTGGGCCTACAGCAGAGCCTGCAATGAATGGTGTGCAAACTGGCTTCCGGAGACCACATTTTCCATAGCTGGTTTGCTGACACCATACAATGACAATAACCTTCATGTATAATACACAAAAAAAATCTGCCTTTATGACAAATGTATTTTAGACTGCAGAAACATGCAGTGACTCTGACCGCACGGCGAGTAACAAGTTGTAGACAATAATCAATACATTTCTTCCCTATACTGTGTGTGCCCGGGACTCCTGTATGTCTGCACCCTAAAAGTATGACAACCTTTGTGTATATAGCACAAAAAAATATGCTTTTATGACAAATGTATTTTAGGGTGCAGATACATGCAGCGGCTCTGACCGCACGGCCAATAACAAGTTGTAGGTAGATTTTTTTTTTTTTTTGTTTGTTTTTTTTTTTTTTTTTTGTTTTTTTTGAACCGTTGCATGTCTGTATCCTAAAAGTGGAATAATCTTTATTTATGGGTCACAAAAAATATATAGATAGATAGATATGGGAGACAGGAGAGTGTGGGGCACTCAAAGGGGGGAGTGTATCCTGATTTTTTTTTTTTTTTTTTTTTTTTTTTTTTTTCCCTCTGTCAGGATCTGAGGAGAGGGAGATTGGAAGCCACTTTTTGTTTTATTTACTAAATAAACTTTGTGAGCAGTGTGACAGGCTGTCACAGTGCTCACATGCCCCAGAGACCACTTTGCCCAATCAGGGTGGTCTCTGGGCAAAACTCCGTGATCATAGCTGTCTTCTGACAGCTGACCACTGAGTATTGCTGGGGGGTGGAGGCAGATGTGCCGATCTCCCTCTCTGCTAGGCTAAGGAGAGGGAGATTGGCATTCAGTGACAGCGATCTCAAGCCCGGAGACCACACAGAGTGGTCTCTGGGCAAAGCTCTGAGATCCCTGCTGTCTATTGACAGCAGAGATTTCGGAAGGGCCGGGGTTAGGGGGGGGCAAACTGGGCAATTGCCCAGGGCCCCGACCCCAAAGGGCCCCTGGGATCCAGAACCTGATGACTCCGGATCCTTGAGGCAGGGCTCCTTTCCGAGGTGAGTAAAAATAACAAACATTTTTACTCACCTGTCCTTGCATCCGATGTCATCTTCTGGCATTCCGGACATCACCGCTGAGGCCAGGCCTCAGCCTTGGCGATCACGTGGGGCGTGCTCACGTAACCGCTGAGGCCCAATCACAGGCTTCAGCGGTGATGTCCACAACGTGTGACGTCAGCCGCAGAGAAGAGGAAGCCTGGCGCCGGTGGGGATAGCGGAGCAGCGCAAGGAGGCCCAGGAGAGGCAAGGTAAGTATAACTTTTTTTCCCTTACCTCCCCCAGGCCTTCGATAATTAATTATACTCTGGGATCTGAAGAGACCATATTATACTGTGTAGGGCCACTGTGGAGCATTATAATGAGGGGACCCCCTCTGGATAGCATATTATACTGTGTGGGGCCCCTGTGGAGCATTATACTGGGAAGGGGGCCCTCTGGATAGCATATTATACTGTGGAGCATTATACTGGGGGTGTCCCTCTGGATATCATATTATACTGTGTGGGGCTACTGTGGAGCATTTAACTGTTGGGGCCCCTCTGGATAACATATTATACTGTATGGGGCCATTGTAGAGCATTATACTGTGGGGGACCACTGTGGAGCATTATACTGGGGGAAGCCCTATGGGCAGTATATTATACTGTGTGGAGAATGTTGTACTGTTAGGCCACTGTGGAGCATTATAATGGGGGGGTACTGTGGGATGCATATTATACTGTATGGAGCATATTATATTGTGTGGGGCTGCTAGGAAGCATATTGTACTGTCTGGGGCCATTAAGAGGTAGTATACTGTGTGGAGCATTATATACCATGTGGGGAAACTGTGGAGGGCTCAGTAGAGCATTTTATACCGTGGAGAACTACTGTGGGGGGGGGGCTCAAAATTCCTGCTGGCAGCCCTCTGTGCTGTGTCTGCATCACGGCTCCCTCACTAATCTTGCACATACGTGTAGTGCTCCATGGCCATGTCATTCCCCATATAGTACTGTGCATGAACTGGCCATGGAGTTAAACATGTGGACGAAATTGTTGGTACCCCTCGTTTAATGAGAAAAACCCACAATGGTCACAAATAACTTGAATCTGACAAAAGTAGTAATATATAAAAATTCTATGAAAACGAACAAATGAAAGTCAGACATTGCTTTTCAGCCATGCTTCAACAGAATTTAAAAAAAAAAAAAAACTCATGAAACAGGCCTGGACAGAAATGATGGTTCCCTTAACTTAATATTTTGTTGCAGAACCTTTTGAGGCAATCACACGATTCCTGTAACTGTCAATGAGACTTCTGCACCTCTCAACAGGTATTTTGGCCCACTCCTCATGAGCAAACTGCTCGGGTTTGAAGGGTGCCTTTTCATAATAGAACATAACAGAGCCTCCTCCATGTTTCACAGTAGGGACAGTGTTGTTCTCAAGATATGCTTAATTTTTCTGTGTGTGAACATAGAGCTGATGTGCCTTGCCCAAAACTTCGATTTTTGTTTCATCTGTCCATAGGACATTCTCCCAGAAGCTTTGTGGCTTGTCAACATGTAGTTTGGCAAATTCCAGTTTTGTCAGATTCAAACTATTTCTGTGACCATTGTGGGTTTTTCTTTCATTAAACGAGGGGTACCAACAATTTTGTTCACGTGTGTATTGGGGCCTGCACAGTACTATATGGGCTGACTATACTGGGAACATACTCAGTAACACAGGATAGTCAGCACATATGTAATACTTCAGTGAAGGAGCCGGGGTGTAGGCTATTAGCAGGAAGCTGTTGGATGGGGCCCCAGAACAAGTTCCTCTGGTGGGCCTAAGGCCCTTCAGTCCAACACTGTATAACGGAGAACTATTATATATAAGGGTGGGTTACTATATATAATTGGGAAACTTAAATGAGGGGGCTATTATAAGGGGTAACAATTATAAAGAAGGGCTAGTTATTTATAAGGGGGAACTATTTATATATGTATATATGGCATCTATTATAAGGGGGAGCTATTTATAAGAGGGGGAACTGTTTATAAGGGGGTATAATTAAGTGGGCTTATTTATAAAGGGGGCTATTAGTAATAACGGACTATCTATGAGAGGGCTATTAAGGGAGCAGTATTTTTACAGGGTGACTGTTACTGATAAGAGGGAATATTACTGATACAGGGCACTCATAAGGGTGCTATTACTGATAAAGGTGTAATATTTATAAGCAGGGACTATTTATAAGGAGGCACTATAACTGATGACTGGGTGCAAAAATCTTACTTTTTTGTTGGTAGAAAGGATGCGTTATTATACAGGCTGCCACTGGAAGATGATGGTGGTGTTTGCAGATCAGCATTTGGGGCCCCGCTTTTAATTTTTCCCAGGGCCCCACTGTCTAAAACCAGCCCTGGATTTCGGAGCTGTGTGCAAGGGGATGGAGGGAAGGGGCGCAGAGGAGCATATTTTGCTCATGCGCTAGTCAATGTGATTGCTGTGACTGGCTGTCACAGCGATCTCATGCCCGGAAGCCATAGAGTGGTCTCCGGGCAAAGCTTTGAGGTCCCTGCTGTCTGTTAACAGCGGGACCTCAGACCGAAGTACAGGAGGGGGATGGGGGCACAGTGGACCAATCAACTCATGTGCACTGTCACTGCGATCGCTGTGACGGTGTCAGTGATCAGACCTAGAGACCACACACAGTGGTCTCTGAGCAAAGCTTTAAGGTCTCTGCTGTCTATTGACAGCAGGACCTCACAGCTCAGTACAGTGGGGGGGGGGGACCAGTAGAGCTAGTTCTGCTGGACGTACCGGTACGTCCTTGCAGAACTAGACAACCACCACTTGGACATGTATAGTCTATGGGCGGTATGGAAGTGGGTTAAGTACTGTACTGTTAGCCTCTCCAATTGGACTCCAGATCTGATAACTAGCATAGTTACACAGCCCAAACATGGTGCCGTCTGAAAGGGATGGCCCTTGGGCTCTGTACATTTGTCAGAAGCTCAGCGCAGAGTATCTGTCACGGATTGAGTGCTATTTTTCTATCAAGGTGATTGACACCATTCCAAGTTAATGGGCTCTGCCTGTGGCTTTCTTGGCAACTGTCTGGGGATCTTAATGGTGCAGATATCAGCAATATTCAGAAAGATTATTCACATGTAGCATTTAAAACTCCATAGGTGTGAGGGGGAAGCACAATACAGAATTACTTTTTTTTTTTTTTTTTTTTTTTTTTTAGCACTTTTTGTTCCACAATTTTTAATTTTTTTTTGTCTAAAGTATGGTAAAAAGACACATGACTCTGCCCCATCTGAAGCTGGTCTTATGGAGAAGCAATTAGTCAATTAGAAACGGAGCCTGCAGAGAGGTGGAACTGAAAGTGTTATTGCTAATATACACACCACTGTATGGCCGCATGACCCGGAGCCAAAGCTACCCCTATCCTCACCCCAACCAAGCCTAGATCACCATAGGGTCCAAAGCTTGGCTCTGAGATCCTGGCCCTTGATGCTATGGTATGGACATTGAAAGGTGCAACATGACAGCTTTCTCTAGCCAACCTTACAATGTTTTAAGGGAAGTGGTATGGGGCGATCTGTGCTGCTGGGACTTTGCACCCAATGGCTGCTGTAGTCATTAGAGATGCCAGCCTGTGACACAAAGCTGGAGTCACTAGCACAATGTATATGGCCAGGCTGACCATTCACTTCAGACTTTGATTACAATCTTATGTCTTAGGAGTCAGAAGACATCAATGGCTGAAGCCTCCAACAGCGCCAGCCAATCAGAATGCTCGCTCACTCATATATGCAAAGGAGCTGGTGGCAAAAGAAACACAAGTAACCCCTTTTACCTCCAATTTTGAGGAATTCTGAGGAGACTCCAGAGTATAATAGCACCGGCTATAGGGGGAGCTCTAGGGAGCATATAATACTGTGGTGGGGTCACTATGGATCACATAATACTATGTGGTGGCCACTGTGCAGCATATCATACTGTGTGGGGGCCACTGTGGAGCATATAATACTGTCCCAGTATTGTCTACATGCTCACTCACTGTATTATTAGCTTCAGTTGTGGATACTACAGGTGTATCCCTTTCAAGTATCTGAGATTGCTGCAGCACCTGTAACTATCAAGAATTCACTCTAGGGAGAGGGTAGGGGGCCCATAAAGTTTGCACTGGGGCCCACAAGACGTTAGTTACGCCACTAATCTCTTCTGTCAGTTTTCAGTGTTTCTCTGGACATGGATGTGTACATAAAGCCTAAGTAAATTGGACATCGCTCTACTTAGGCCTTATGAATGTAGCGATATTACTGCATGCTTTCATACAAAGCCTTAACATCCACAGAAGTGCATACTATATTCAGTACGCCCCATACTGTGGCATTAATGTGAACAATACAGCGTAACTGATGCGCATACTCTCTCATTGTTACAGATTTACTGTTTATAATCCTATAGTACCTAGGGTGCCAGCCACTAGATGGCAGCCTTAACTTACACTGGGCTTATTCAAAGAAAACTTACAAAATAGCACTATTTAATTAAGGAATGAGTGTCTCCTCTACTTGATATATAGTTTTCATGTATATTTTTTACATGATTATAGAGTATAAAACTTTGTAAATATAATAAACATACCTTGCTACACACATGCAGCACAGTTCTACTGCACATGTTTCAAAGAAAAAAAACTGCAACTGTGAATTCAGTCTTAGTGTGTGAATGTGTAGCTTTCAACCTTAGTGTTGCAAAATCTTGTGTAGCTTTCAACTTCTGTGTGGCTGAAAGTCAAGACTTAAACCCGCAGCAATAAGTAACATGCTGTGGGTTTAAAACCTGCAGCAGAGCAGACCCTATCTACCTTGTGCCATGTTGAATAGTGGTATATTTTATTGGCCTTTGGGGCCCGCTCAGTGTCCAGAGCCTGGAAATGATTGCTACCTCTGCGCACCTATAGCTTAGTCTCTTCCACATTTCACTCCTGGGGCCTGCAAAGTACCAAGACCCTTATCTAAGTCACACATAAGTGGGTACTCTAGGTGACATATGAATCCAATTTCCTCTTTTGATTACCTTGTAATTATGTTAATTACAGAAAATATATAGGGTTACAAAAGCAACTTGCAGATGATAAAGTTTTTCAAAAACAAACCAACCAAAAATCTCTACATTTCTTGTATATAAGGTTATATAAATATATTTATTGCAGTTGCAGAGGGATACAGGGCCCACAGCAGCTGGAGATGGCCAGGGCCACAGACCACCATGATAGCGGTGGCAGAAGGCCTGATTCCCCGACTGCTATAAATATTGTTAATGTTAGTCTGCCCAGGGGAGGTGATTAAAAATAACAAATACTTACATCACCTCTACTGGGCTTCTGATGGTCCCCAGCATCCTCTTCGGGGTTCTTCCAGCCTGACAAAGGTCAAGTGCCCCAGATGTCACTGTTGGGGCCTGTGATTGGGCCCCAGCAGTCATCTGGGACATGCCAACATAATGACAGAGCAAGGATACCCAGGAGAGGTGAGGTAAGGTGATAAGTGTTGTTTTTAATCACCTCCCCTGGGCCTCTACTTATTAAACTCTGGAGTCTGAGAAGACCCCAGAGTGTCATAATAGCATCAAAGTGAAGCACATTATACTGTGTGGGGGCCACTGTGGAACCTATTATACTGTTTTGCAGTGAGTTTGGAGCATATTATTCTGTATAGGGACCACTGCACAGCATATTATACTGTGTGGGGCAACTGTGGAGCATATTATACTGTGTGGAGGCCACTGTGGTGCATATTATACTGTGAGGCCCCTACACTATTCACATCACATGCCAATCTTTTTTTTTTTTTTTTTTTTTTATAGCATCTGTGCACTATTAAAGACTGTAATAACATTGCATGGTGATTTAAAAAAAAAAGATACTTTGCGATGTAAATAGTGAAGGAGTCACAACACTCACAAAGCACCACAGTATCTTCAGAGTTGATCAGCAGGGGATTTGGGTGCTAGACCCCCACTGATCTTAGATTTCTTAGATTGTTAGGACCCTGCAGATCAACCGTTTCCCAAAGCATGCAGCTCCCAGTATTTACATGCTGGGCACTGCGCTGCTTACTCACAGTATTCTTGATAACTGCAGTTGTGGGTACTAAAGCTGCATCCCTTTCAAGTATCTGAGATACCACTGCAGCACCCATAAGACTGTCACTATGAAGAATACGTAAAGAGAAGGGGGTAAGGGGCCCTGGACAAAGGGGGCTAAGGTCTCATGTTGCGAAAGAGCAGATTTTGCTGCTTTTTTTTTTATTTATTTTTTTAGCCAAAATAAAAAGTGGATTGCAAAGAAATAAAAAAAAAAAAATAGAAAGGAACCTCTTATCTCTAAATAGACTTGTACTGATTACCTTGTTTTGCCCTTTAATCAAAACTTCTCACCTATAGAGAACAATGAGAAATCAATTAGAAAATCAAATTAGTATGTCACTGGTCACATACTGTCATTTCACAGTTCCTAAAAGACCTTCTGCAGTAAATTAAGGTCAAGAGGGTATTTTTTGTTTTGTTTGTTACTATAAGAATACTGTAGTCTGAGTTTATAAATATTTTGTTCTCAAATATCATATGATGCCTAAAAATACTTTATTAGGCTAAACTCACATCAGACTAATTAGTCTGTAGCACTGACCAGTCATAGGATCAGAACAATGGACTGTAAAATTGTCATGACAGCACATCAAGTGTAATGTAAAAAACAAGATGTAGCTTTCTTCTGTCTTTGTTGAATTTTCAGACAGAAGATAGTCTTGCAGGCATCTTCACTCTAAAATGAAAAAACAAACAAGATGGAAGTGTAAAATAAAAAAAAAACATACTTGCTTGTCTCTGGTGTTCCGTTCAGTTTATATTCCGTCTTGAGCCTGTGCCTAGATGCCAGAGGTCTCTTGTGACCACTGGTCTCAGTGGTTGCCTGAGAGGGATCAGTGACATAACTCATGTCATCAGTTCCTTACCCGCAACCCCTGAGGCGACTGGTTGGTCATGACTTCCAGCAATGAGGCCCCACCTTGAGACCGAATGGACACTAATGTCAAGAAACGGCTTCTTGGGGCCAGATGAGTATGCTTTATTTTTGTATTTTACCTTTCCTGGCCTCCACAGGGGTTGGTCCAAACCCTTTAAGCTCATGTGAACTTAGGCTTACACATAAAGCTTAATGGCTAGTAAACATAGGGGCAAACAGACAAATGAAGGCCATGAGCAAAAACAGCATTAGGGATCCTTTCATCTTGCATGTCTGCTACTTATATCATAACAAATTCAATGAACAATAACTTTTTGCAGTTATTTCTCCAGAATAGCCAGATAAACATCATTTTCCTGCAGCGATGGGTGACATTCCTGATTTTCTGTGGTAGTGAAGAGAAATTACAAGGTATCCTTTGTGATCCAGGGCAATATATTGTATCTCTAGTACTCTATTGCACTTAAGGGATTTATAGTAAACTGCTGCTGATCTAGGAAAGTGAAGCATCCGCTAGTGAGAAACATCACAACTGAGTGCCCCCAAAGTAGCGATCACTTATAATTGTCAGCAAAATGAGGCTGTTTGGAGCCTCTGTCAACAATTATGTATCCAGAGCGTGGTAAGTACTGAATGCATCTCACCACTGCATCAGCATTACCATGGCCGTTCATCCTTGGCATGATGGGGAGGTCAGTACTTCTCACCATGGTGTGTACCCCCAGGGATAGCAGGGCATATGACAGGGGGCAGCATACTGCAGGGTGAGCCACTGATCTAGAGAAATTAAAGGATTACTGGCAACATTTCTGGTCATGTAGTGAAGTAATAACCCCTACAGGGGTATTCCAAGCCTGGATAATGATGGCCTATCCATCATTATCCAGGCCTGCAGACTTTCTGTGAAAAACACTGCAGGACAAACCACGATGGGTTTCCACCACGTTTTTTTCCCACGGTGCTTTTTCACTGTGGCCCGCTACGTGGGGCCTTAGCCTAAAACTGTATTTAGTAAAAATAAAATCCAAGGCCTCTGTCTCAGACTACCCTGCTATGCCCTGACTGTTTTCTTCCAGAAACAGCACCACTCTTTCCTATGTCTGATATGGCAGGTCAGACCAACTCATTTGAGTCCAAACTGTGCTACAAGACACAGTACATTGAGTGTCACTGTTAAGATAACAGATGTGTTTTCCCATTATATTTGGTGCAGGATGACAAGTTGTAAATATGCACAGTGAGTATATATACAGTACAGTACACACCCAGGATTGATAACTGTTTATTGTGTGACACATTGTTTAATTTTGAAAGTATAAAATCCTCTGCCCGTCATGTTCTTTTCTGCTTGTGAAAGTGAGACACGGATCATTCTTGCACCATACATCTGTTATATTACGTCTGACACATTTTCAAACCAATTTGGTTTAAATGCATTTGATCCGATCATTTCACCCTTGTATGCTTTAGGGCAAATCTGGCAATCACATTTGTAGGCAGAATTATAACTTGTATTTGATCAAGAAACAAATATTAACATGAAGTAGAACAAAAGGATTTTCAGATCAGAGGCGAAACAGCAAAAAAATGGTGACTCGGCACTTTTGATTTTTTTTTTTTTTTTTTTTGGCTAGTGTTCACGTACATAAAAATAGTTTGTAGACTGGGTGTTTTCAGACACAGGGATATCTAATGCTTGTTTCACAGTATCTTTTTTTTTTTTTTTTTTTAAGTTTTATATGTATTCTAGGGAAAAGGGGTTTTGTTACCTTTTTTCACTATTTTATTAGCCCTCCAAAGAGGATGTTAATCTTAAATCAGTGACTGAACGGAGAGCATGGGTTGGGCGATAGACAGATGAGGGAAGAAATGTAGGGAGGTGCAGAATTATGGAGAGCCTTGTGGATGAGGGTGATAAGTTTATATTGTATTCTGTATTGGACAGGCAGCCAATGTAGTGACTGACATAGACCGGAGGCATCACTGTAGCATCTAGACTGATGAGCCTGGCTGCTGCATTCAGAATAGATTGTAGAGGGGAGAGTTTAGTAAGGGGAAGACCGATCAGAAGGGAGTTACAATAGTCAAAGCGAGTGAATCAGGGCGACAATAAGTCTTTAATGTGTCTGTGGTATTATTATACTCTTTTCTGATCCCAAAGTATAATGATCAGAGGCCCAGGAGAAGTAGTCTAACATAAAAACTAGTTACTCATCTCTCCTGGGCTCCAGTATGACTTCCTGATGTCTTTGGCAATCTTCAATGATGTCACAGACGTGGGTTACACCGCCATCATTATATGTTGTGATGGCCTGACCCACGTGAAGTCTGGAACATTATTGAAGAGGCCTGAAGATAGCAGAAAGTTGCTCTGGAGCCCAGGAGAGGCGAGTAACAGTGTTTTTCTATGTTTGATCACTGCCTCTGATTATACTCTAGGGTCCAAAGACTGCCCACATTATACTAATAGTAGTTTCAGTCCAGACATATTCAGTATGAACGAAAACCACCAGGCAAACCTTACATGGTTCGCCCAACAAATACTCTTTTCTCTTGCCGTGGCCGTACTTATTGATCCTCAACCCTGGTCACGGCCACCTCCAGGGGGCCCTGTTCATGCCATATCAATCACTGTCAATGTCTTGACGCAGAATGGGAAGTGGAGGCGGCTGTGAGCAGGAACGGTTATTGGTAAGTAAATTGGGCCCATTAGTGGCTGCGGTTACTCCAGCAGGTAGTAGTCTACTTTTATATAAAAAAAAAAAAAAAAAAAAAAGCAGTGGTCCAATGGGCCCCCTAAGGTTGCAGGCCTCATAGTAGCCATAGCTATGGTGAGAGTTACTTCACTAGCCATGTCTGACTTTGCCCTTAAGAAGTATTCCCATCTAAAGTTTAATCAACTCATACATTAGTAATGCAGATGGTGTAAAAAGTAAAGCCAAATTATCCATGCTGTTCTCTAGACTGACCTTATATAACATGAGCACACTGACAGTTTTGCTCATTTCCATTGCAAGGTGGGTGTTGAGGGAAGGTTGGGGTGAGATAAGGATGAGGGGTGCCCGATTTTTCACCAAAGACTTATTCTTCAGTGCCTATAAGGAATGAGCAATTTACATAACTATCTCACTATTCCTTGCAAGCCCTGTGGATGCTGTAAACAAAATGGGGACAAGACTTCTGGAAAAAATTGCTCCATATGCCAGTACCTTGTTCCCCAGCATAGACTGTTTTAAACTAATTTTTATTAAAATTTTTAATAACATTGAAAATAAAATTGAGACAATAGGAAAAGAACAAGGGCATGCCACCACAACATGCAGCTGGCATACCAAACAGATAAAATCTAAAGAAAATACATATGAGCAACAACCAGAGTGATACAGGGGATACGACAAAGGAGAAGGGGAGAGAGAGGGAGTAGAGGGGAAGGAGAGTCAGACAATACACATCCCAGGATGACCACACAGCATGGAAAGCCTCCACTTCATGATTAAGGGAGACAGTCAGAAACTCCATGCTACGAACGTCCTTCATACGAGTGATAAGCTCAGGACCAGTAGCAGGGGAGGATTTCCTCCAATGGAGAGCAATTGTTTTGGCGGCAGTACATAGCAACAGGAATAATTTGGAGGTCATTTTACCAAAATGTCAAGGGGGTAGGTTAAGCAAATAAACGAGGGGGTCTAAGGGCACACCTTGTACAAACAGGGCAACAGTAAGGTGCTTGACCTCCATCCAGAGGGGACCAATCTGAGGGCATTCCCAGAAAACATTGTACAGTGTACCCACCCCCGCCCAGCAACGCCAGCAAAGAGGGAATGCTAGGACTGAGAAAGTGAAGCAAGGCGGGGGTGTGGTACCAGTGCATGAGTAACTTATACTTAATCTCCCGGAAAGTCACACATGTCAAGGACTTGGCCACACAGAACCAAATAATCTGCCATTGTCTGGGTGAGATCTGCCTATCCAGAGCCCCAGACCACTTAACCATATATTTATGGGAGGGGAAGGCCGTAAAGACCCGATATCAAACCTCTCGTGGAAGTGCCAGCTTGACAGACCCTCTCAAAAGCGTTGGGGAGCAAAACCTTCAGGGATCCAAACTGTGAGAATACAAAATGGGCAATCTGCAAATGGTAGTGAAACCACTCAAAGGCAGGTTAGTGTAGTACAGAGGTAAAATAATCAAAGGGCCTGAGCTCCAAGGTCATTGGGTCCACTAGGTCAGCAATATGAAAAAGGCCCAATCTACTCCAGGGGCGCACCACTGCCCCTGTAAGTCCCTCCGGGAGGAGCGGGTTATATAGGAAAGAGATCATGGAGGAGTGCAGGGAGGCTAGAGGAAAAAGTTTAGAGCAAGACATCCATATGGCATGGGTGAAACAGATAGGTCCAAAGAGGGGGGAGCAAGACCACACAAGTGCATTGGCATGGGTCGGAGCTAGCCAGAGCTGCTCTCTCAACCCACTTAGTGAAGGCTTGTGGTGTGGCCCAGAACGGGATAGCACGTAAGTGGGTCGCCCAATAATGCAGAATATGTGGGACTGCCAGCCCCCCTTCATGTTTTCCAGACAACATCACTGATCGAGAGATATGTAGTTTACTGTTCCAAATGAACTGGAAA
This sequence comes from Leptodactylus fallax, assembly GCA_947044405.1. Classification (NCBI taxonomy): domain Eukaryota; kingdom Metazoa; phylum Chordata; class Amphibia; order Anura; family Leptodactylidae; genus Leptodactylus; species Leptodactylus fallax. The sequence goes on along the minus strand of CAMRHE010000005.1, from coordinate 715,813 downwards.
ATTGATTTTTGAAGGGACTGCAATTCTGAGCAAGGCACCGCCCAGGATAGACTTTAAAGCATACCTCCAGTTATAAACAACTTTTCATAAACGAAAGTTCATTTGAATATAAGAAACTTTGTAATATATCTTGATCCTTTTCACTCTCCACTTATGCTATTGTTCTGCTCATCTTCAGTATGACTGCTTGTTTACATAAGATTTCATCTCCATATCCAGCCTCATACACAGAATTCTGTACACTGGTATCCTTTTATCTGCAAGCCTAGCAGTGTTAAAAGTGCACAGAGTAGCAGAGTGCAGCAGCAATTATTTTAGTGTCTTCTCTAGAAGCCTCCCCCTTCATAGACTAATATGTAGAAAGTAACTCAGCCTGAAAAGTGGAGAGAAAAATCATAACTTTTAAATAAGATATATTGCAAAGTTTCTTACATTCACCTGAACTATTAATTTATGCAAAGTTGTTTATAACTGGAGGTAGGCTTTAAATATGGTGTCAACATTTTTTTTGAATTACCCAATAAATGAATGTATGAACCATGATATTAAAATCAGTTTCTTTATGATGTACATACACATAGTAAGATGCACTAAACTAGGACAGCCATAGGTAACAAGAGTTCCGTTTTGGAATTCCATCACTCAACGCTTTATTTAGTCAATGGAAACAAAGATTAGTAGCATGGATTTAATAGCTTTATCTGTTTGCCATCCTCATTCTTTATAGTTATTAGTTCCCTTCAGTGTCTTTACGGATTAAAAAACCAAAGGAGGGGGGGGGGTTGAGGTCTTCATTTAATTGAGATCACAAAAGACCACTCCTGTATTTACACAAATGACTTCCTAAACATTATTTTAACAAGGTAATATGTTAGCCAATGTAATTATCCAATGCATCTATATAAATGATTGTCAATTGCTGTTTGCAGCGTATTTCGGGTCCAGCTACCAACATGGTATGTTTCAAATTATACTAATTTTTACATTGCTATATTTCTAAGGACTTAAATTTTTAACCTTTGGCTGCAGTAACACTTGTGCATGTTTAGTGTTACAGATTATTTGTACTGATTAGAATGGTTTCATTGGTATATTAGTATCTTATAGTCCTGAATGAGTTTATATGTACATTTTTGTGCAGATATTCTGCACATACATACAATGTGTTAAATATGGATTTCCTCTCCCTTTTCAAATTCATATTTAGAAATATCTTGTGGCTGTTGCTTTTGGTGCAGTGGTGCTCCTGGCAGTGTGTGATGCAGCCTGCTTCTTATCTGCAACCAAAATACCCAAAGATATGCAGAATGCTGAGGGTAAGAAACCATTTTTATTTTTGGCCCCGTTTTTCAAATCTGACGTGTCACTTTATATGGTAATAACTTGGGACACTTTAACTTATCCAAGTGTTTTTGAGATGGTGGTTTTTTTTTTGGTTTTTTTTTTTCCCATGACATTCTTCTTCATGTTAGTGGTAAATTTTAGTAATTTGGACTTTGGGAAAATTGCAATTTTCAAAATCAGAAAGGCTCCACTCACCACCCAAATTAATAATCTACCATAACTGTTATATTTTGGCATCTTTTAATTCAATTAATTTTGGAAGTTAGAAGGCTTATGTGTAACAGCAATTTTCCAAATTTAAGAGAACTTCCCAAACCCATTTTTTAGGGATCACTTCCGTTAAAGGCCTGTATATTAAAAAAAAAAAAAAAAACATGAATTACCCCATTCTCAAAACTGCACCCCTCTAATTCAAAAGCGCATTTTGGTAGCTTCTTAACCCTGTAATAGTTTCATGGGATTGAAAGCAAAATGGAGGTTAAAGTTAGACTTTTTTTTTTTTTTTTCTTAATACCTTCATTTTGCCCTAATACTTACATTCACATTGGGTTAAAGGAAAAAATGAATCGCACAATTTATTCAATTTCTCACAAATATGTCAATACCCCGTATGTGGTCGTAAACTGCTGTATGGGTTCATGACAGGGCTTGGAAAGGAAAGAGCATTATTTGGCTTTTGGAGGGCAGATTTTGCTGGAATAGTTTTCAGGTGCCATGTCTTAACTCCAGAGCCCCTAAAGTACCAGTACAGTGGAAACCCTCCAAGAGTGGCCCCAAGTTATTACACTAAACTTCTCAATGAATTTATTAAGGGGTATAATGAGTATTTTGATCCCACAGGTGTTTCACAGATTTTAATAACATTTGGATGTGAAATTCCTTTTTTTTTTTACAATAAAATGTAGCACCAAATATTTTATTTTCACAAGAGGATAAAGGAGAAAAGACTACCCCACACTGCAAACGTTTTGGAAATTGCAGCGTGTTCACTGCACATATTTACTCGCACTGTGTGGCTGGGATGCGCTAGAATCCCATCCACTTTGAAGTGACTGTAAAATGCCGTGTTTTATTTTATTTTTTTTTTTTTATTTATTTATTTTTTCACGTGGGGCCCTGGCCTAAAGGAGAAAAATCACCCCACAGTTTGTTACAAAATGTCTTGAACCCAGTAATATGCCATATGTGGTCGTAAACTGCTGTATGGGTACATGGTGAGGCTTGGAACCTGAAAGAGCGCTATTTGACTTTTGGAAGGCAGATTTTGCTGGAAAATACTTTTTCTAATAAAATTTCACTTTAGTCTAAAACTTTTCACAAGGGGTTAAAGTAGAAAATGCACCACACAATTTGATACACAATTTCTTCTGAATATGGAAATACCTTACCTTGTGGATGAAAACTATTTGGACACACAATGCACAGAAGGTGCCATTAGACATGGAAGGAAGAATCATTTTCAGGAGCCATGATACATTTGCAGAGCCTCTAAGGTGCCAGGGCATGCAGAGGACCAAGAAGTGACCCAAATAAATTCAATGGGTACAGTAATTTTGACCACAGAAATGCTCCCCAAGAAGAAATCCACAGTGGATAGCGCAAAATGAAAACTGAATTATTCCCAGATATGTTATATTAGTGCCCAATATGTCATACCCAGCATATGACAATGTAAAAAAAAAAACTCCGGCTCTTAAACTGGTTCCTGATTTTGGAAACATCCTACATGTGGCACTAAACTTTTGACTAGAAATAAGACAGGGCTCAGAATTGAAAGGGCACCATCTGCATTTGAGGTCCTAATTTGGCTATTTGCATTCCATTGGCAGGCAATTACAGGGAGCCTGAAGTAAAATAAAAAAAAAAAATTCCAAAATATGACCCTACTTTATAAACTACACCCCTCAAGGAATTTATAAAGGGGTATAGTAAGCATTTTCAGTGCTTCCCAGAAATTAACAATTTTTTTTTTAACAATTAAAAATTACTTTTTCCAGGTTGTTTTTATGAGGGCACTATTTACGAGCAAGGTAATCGTTGGAAGACTGAAGATTGTTTACAATGTGGTTGTGGTAAAGATGGACTGATGCAATGCTGCACAGAGTAAGTTTTTACTATATAGTTTCAGAACTATGAACTTGCAATGTGTTATGTGAAATTGTTTTTCTTAAAACTGACCTCACAAAATGGAAATCACTAATGTGGAATCCAAAATGTATGCTATCACAAGCAAACAGCAAGATGGATAGACCCCTTATGTACACAATGTACTTTGCAAAAAGACTGTAATATCTGAGGGGGTTCAGTAACTCATTTTCCATACATCCATCTGATCTGCAGTAAATAGACACACATTTCAGTAATCACAAAAAACTAATCTAATGTGTTTAAGGGAGACCACCCCCTCCCCAAACTTATTCAGCTGCCATCATGTTACAGAGCATATTACAGTGATAAACAACATATCTTTAAGTGTCATTGTAGCTTTGGAGAAAAACAACTTTGAAGTTTTATGCAAATAAGGCAGTTAGGTCACTGGGGGCGGGCCTTCAGCTCCCTGGAGCACTGCTCCATTTTCTTCTTACGTCACCCTGTGCAATGAGTTGATCCTCCCACTAATGACATCACCCATCCTACTTAAGTGGCAAGTGCAGTGCTCCTTGCACATCAGACAAAATAGCACTAATGTGAACCTAGCCTAAGATTATTTGCAAGTGTGCTTTACTTATTTTAAATAGAGCTTCCATTTAACACTTTCACATGTCACCTAAACTCAATGGATACAAAAGGGGCAGGGCACTATACACTGTCTGGCCATAGATAGTATACTTCCCACTAAGTCATCTGGAGCAAAAGAAAAGCCTGATTTGCTAGGCACAAGTTTACAAGAGCTCTGCTTTTTGCTTGTCCCCAGTGGTATGGTCTTGTTAGGACATAAGTAATTTACTTTTTCAAAGATGCAATTGTCTTATGGGACTCCTTTTTTTTTTTTCATTTTCAGCTATGCGTGTGAAAAGGACAAACAGAAGGACCCTGATAACTATAGTACTGACAAGTCCATAACTTCTTATGCAGGATAGGGTATATAAACACATTAACCTTTTTTCACAGTTTCCCGGTTATGAACAAACTATTAACTATGTTTTCTTCAGTTCCAGTTCTCTACATGAAGCTTTTCCAGTGCTTCAGGATGATCACAACAAAGGATTCTAATAACTTTTCTGCACTTTTTGTGTTAAAATATTTCCTACAGACTACTGTAGTGGCTGATTTTTCTACTTCCTGCTAACTTTTCATTTCCTGTTTCATGCTATTCTTCCCTTCTGTCTTTAAATAAAACTATAAGCTGCAATCTTTTTGAGTGATTCTTAAAGTGCAACAATCGTTACAAATATTTTTTGCATAAACCAGTAGAGCATGACACTTTATTATAAATATTAAGCTAGGCCCAGGTTGCCTGGTGACTTCTGTCCTCTTGACATTGTGCTGCCAGTCTCAACTAATGCTAGTGAAAGTAGCTGCACAAACATCCAGCAGGTTTGGATCAGTTTAGCAAACAGTCCGCATGAAGGCCATATTAACCAGACTGAACGTGACCATATGATGCAGTGAGCTCCTGAACGGCCCGATCAATACTGTACTACGCTGACAGCTTTGTTAGTCTAGTACAGTAACAATTGGGCTGTTCAGGAGCTCTCTACATCATATCTCACTATGATGCATTGACTTCCATGTCACAGCTGGACCATATTCACTCAATTGTAACGTGACAAAATGACATTGAAATCTTATGTTTCTCAAATGCCCTCCATGACAGCACCACAGGAGGTTGTATCTCCTCCCACTATTAGGGACAGGAAAAGCACACAAGAGGTTAAATAGCCCTTCCCCTTCCTCCCTCTTCAGTGTTTTTTTCCTGTCCCTATTAGTGGGCAGACAAGAGGTTTGGAGCATATTTACCCAGCAGAGTGGGGTCCAGTGCGGCTGTCCCTGCAGTTCTGCGCAGTCTTTCTGCGGAGACTCGGTGGGTCCATCTCCTCCTGCACCATCCAGGGACAGTGGAGATGAGTATCGCGGGCCTCGGTCCCTCGTCTGAGGCTCCCTGGCCTGTAGAGTCCCCTGCCTGTACTCAGAGCCGGCGTTCCCAGCTGGGATACTCGCCGATGCCGCTTCTGGTTGTGGTGACGTCACTTCCGGTTGCGGAGAAAGACGCTAAAGGATGGAGATTTGAAAACTTTAGCGTCCTGAACAGGTGCAGGTGGACCGGAAGCATTCCTAATCATGGAATGCAGTACGCTGGTCGTCGGTGGCTGGATTTAAAAAGCCTCCCAGACCAAGAGGCTTTCTCCTCAAGGTAGGACCATCTGTGTCTGTTTGTTATAATGCCTGGAGATGAGTCCTCTAGAGTGGTGTATGAGCCTGGCGTACCCCCCGCCCCAGTGAGTAATCTGGTAATGGGATGTTACATGGTATGATTAGGGGAGTTCTCATGTCCCTTTATTGTCATGTATTTATTTAGGAAAAAGAAGCTAAAGATGTGTCTTCTAAATCTAAGAGTGGCTGTATGTAAAAAATGTGCCATCTGTGAGAGCTTTCTTCCACGTACAAAAAAATCTGTCAGTCTTGCACTGAAAAGATAATTAAAGAGGAACAGCCGTCTTTAATGGAGGAAATTAAAGGGATGGTTCGGCATGAGATCCAGTCCTCCCTAGCTGCTTTTTCCCATGCCTTTTCCTCTGCTGAGCCACAACCTGCGGCCAAAAAGAGGAAGCTAATTACTGATCCAGATTCGGATAATAGTGACGTTTACGTCCCATCTGTGTCCGAAGATTACCTGGAGGAAGTGGAATTACCTGGGCCTTCAGATGTTGAGGATAGAAGATATTACTTCTCATCTGCATTTACCCAGGAGCTTCTTGCTGCCGTTAGAAGCACCATGAATATAGAGGATGTTCAGGAGAAGCAAACTATTCAGGATGAAATGTTTGCAGGGCTCAGGCCAAAGAAAAAATTTGTTTTTCTCATTCATGAGAATTTAGAGGGCCTAATTCAGGATGAATGGTTACATCCGGAGAAAAGACTGTTCCTGTCTCAAGAGATTAAGGACAGATTTCCCTTTGAATCTAAAATCAAAGGTTGGGCTGAAGTGCCAAAAATCGATATACAGGTGGCTAAAGTGGGGGAAAAAGACGACGCTTCCTTTTGAAGACTCGTCGCAGGTTAGACCCGCTAGATAGGAAAGCTGACAGCCTCCTTAAAAAATCCTGGGATTGCTCTTCAGCCCTATTACAAGTGAATATTGGATCAACTTGTGGGGCAAGGTCTATGTACAGATGGCTAAACCAGCTTGAGATCCACCTTAGAGAAGGCACCTCAAGGGAAGATATCTTATCCTCCATTCCGCTGCTACAGAAGGCCACTGGTTTTCTTGCAGATGCCTCGGCAGAGTCAGTAAGGATTGCCTCCAGATCTGGAGTGCTCTAATACAACTCGCCGAGCATTATGGCTAAAAATGTGGGCCGGTGACCCAATTTCTAAACAAAAGCTCTGTGCTATGCCCTTCCAGGGAGAGTGTTTTTGGTCCAGAATTAGATACGTTGCTTGAAAAGGCAACTGATAGTCACTTCCAGAGCCAAAACCTTCTAAAAGAAAACAGCCATTTCGTCCCTTTCAAGGATACAGTTCTGAATTTAAATCCAAGGGTAAAACAGGCAGATGGAGCTACCCTAAGGGAGGCAGGGGGAAGAATATCTTCAACCCCAATAAGCAATCCCGGGACAAACAATGACGCCAGGAGGATAGGGGGCAGGAAATAACATCCAACCTGTACATCCTAAATTCTGTAACAAACGGCTTCAAAATAGAATTTTTGACTTATCCCCTCAGGAGAGTAGTGTTCACATCCATACCATCTCCTACGCTTCACCTGGCTTTGGAAGGTGTCCAGAAACTTCTGGACACGGAGTAATTTGTCCTGTCCCCCCCCCCCCCCCTAGAAAGAGGGGAGGGTCATTCCCGTTTGTTTATGGTAAAAAAAACCAAGTGGGGCATACAGAATAATAAATTTGAAGCCTCTAAACAAATACATAGTTTATCATCGCTTCAAGATGGAGTCAGTAAGGTCCACAATTCCCCTGGTAGGCCAAGACCATTTTATGGCCACCATCGACCTTCAGGATGCATATTATCACATTCCTATTCATCCTCTCTACCAAAAATTTTTAAGGTTTGCAGTCCAAAATGGGGGAGTTACTCCATTTTCAGTTTCGGGCTCTCCCCTTTGGAATATCATCAGCCCCAAGGCTATTTACAAAGGTGATGGTGGAAGTAGTAGCTTTTCTAAGAAAACAATCTGATAGTGGTTCCTTATTTAGACGACCTCTTAGTGATAGCTCAGTCTTTTTCTCTTCTCCAGTATCCCATTCAGATAGTATGTCAGACTTTACAAAAAATAGGATGGGTAATAAATTGGGGGAAATCCAATATAGTCCCAAAGTATCGCAAGATTTTTCTAGGTATCCTGCTCGATTCCCATCTGCAGATGTCTTTTCTCCCTCCAGACAAGATAGTGGCTCTAAAGTCCAAGGTTGCTACCTTTCAAAGGAAGACAAAGGTATCTATAAGGGAGGCAATGTCTGTACTGGGGTCTATGACCACTTGTATTCCGGCAGTTCCCTGGGCTCAAGCTCATTCAAGAGTTCTTCAGTCCTTGATACTGTCAAGTTGGGACAAGAGTCAGCTGTCGTTAGACAAGACGATCTGTGTCTCACAGTGTAAAAGTCTCCCTACAATGGTGGAGGAAGACTGCAAACTTACAGCAGGGAATTCCTTGGAATCCCTCTCCAGTAATTCAGATTACTACAGATGCAAGCAGATTGGGTTGGGGAGCAACTCTTTCTCAGAGATCATTTCAGGGTGCCTGGCCTGCCGCTCTCCACAGCCATTCCTCAAACTTCCTGGAGCTCAGGGCAGTTTGGGAAGCCCTAAAAGCAACCAGACCATTGATAAGACTCTCATGTCAGGATATTGTCAGACAACATGACAGCAGTAGCATTCCTGCGCCACCAGGGAGGTACTCAATGGCGGAACCTTCAGGCTCTCTCGGCTCAGATATTCGCCTGGGCAGAGGGACATCTAAAATCCATCTCTGCTCTCCATCTAAAAGGTTCTTCAAACCATCAAGCGGATTTTCTGAGCAGAAAACATCTAAATCCAGGAGATTGAAGTCTAAAGGCAGAAATTTTCCAGCAGGTTTGTCAGGTCTGGGGAACCCCAGAGGTGGACTTATTTGCCAGTCGTCAAAATACGAAAGTTCCTCAGTTCTTCTCACTCAATCCGAGAACCTTGTCTAGGGGTAGATGCCCTTTCCCACAGCTGGGATTTCACTCTGGCATATGCCTTTCCTCCACTTCCTTTACTTCCACGGGTTCTGCAAAAGATTATCAAAGAGAATCTGAGGGTCATTCTAATAGCCCCAGTATGGCCCAAGAGAGCGTGGTTTGGGCTCCTAAACAGTCTCAGAATGGCAGATCCACTGATACTTCCAGACCTTCTACATCAAGGTCCAATATTTCATCCAGATCCTCAAACTCCGGTTAGCAGCCTGGCTTCTGAAATCTCCATTTTAAAATCAAGAGGACTGTCTGAATCGGTTATTCAAACCTTCCAGGCGGGAAGGAAGAAAGTTACCCATGCTATCTATAGTAAGGTGTGGAAGAAATTCCTTTCCTGGTGTGGCAGTAGTGTTCCTGATATCAACCATCCAAATATAGCAAAAATCTTAGATTTCTTGCAAGCAGGTCTGGATAAGGGTCTAAAACCTAGTACTTTGAAGGTACAAGTATCAGCCCATAGCAGTTATTTTGATTCTGACTTAGCTAACCTTCGCTGGGTTAAGAGGTTTTTTTAGTGGGGCCTGCAGGCTTTTCCCAGGGAGAAAGGTGTTACTTCTACAGTGGGATCTCAACATAGTCCTTAAGGGCCTGACGCTGCATCCCTTTGAGCCAGTTGCTGAGGCTAATATAAAAGAACTGTCCTGGAAAGCGGCTTTTCTGGTTGCCATAACATCTGCCAGAAGTTAATGAAATTCAGGCTCTCTATCAGAGAACCTTTCCTAAAAATTTTAGAGGACAGAATAGTTTTTTGGCCGGACCCTACCTTTTTTCCAAAAGTAGTTTCAGATTTTCATGTCTCAGGAGATCATTCTTCCTTTTTGTCAAGATCTGTCTAATAGGAGGGAAGAATCGTTTCATAGGCTAGATGGCCGTAGAACTACCCTTTATCTGAAAGCCTCTTCAGACTGGAGAAAGGATGAGAATCTTTTTATACAGTTTTGTGGCCCTAACAAGGGGAAGAAACTGTCAAGGAAATCCCTTGCCAGTTGGATTAAAAACGCAATTTGTAAGGCCTATCTGTGTCAGGGGTTATCTCCCCCGAAACCTCTTAAAGCTCATTCTACCAGAGCCATGTCTGTTTCTTGGGCTGAAAGGGCTGATGCCTCCTTAGATCAAATCTGTAGAGCCGCTACTTGGTCTTCGGTCCATACATTTACTAAACATTATAGATTGGACCTTTCTCGCAAGTCGGACCTCTCCTTTGGGAGGAAGGTCCTGCAGGCGATAGTCCCCCCCCCCCCCCTCAGAGTAGTTATCTGGCATTCCTCCTGTGGTGCTGTCATGGAGGGCATTTGAGAAAATAGAATTAGTACTTACCGGTAATTCGGTTTCTGGTAAGACCTCCATGACAGCACCCTGATTTCCCTCCCATTAGCTAGACTATATTTGGTTTAGGATATACTAATAGTGGTCATCTGGAATACACTGAAGAGGGAGGAAGGGCTATTTAACCTCTTGTGTGCTTTTCCTGTCCCTAATAGTGGGAGGAGATACAACCTCCTGTGGTGCTGTCATGGAGGGCTTACCAGAAACCGAATTACCGGTAAGTACTAATTCTATTTTCATACCCACGAGTTGCTTAAAATAGAGACCAACTCAGTTCCTGCTTTTATTTTAAGACTAAGATTTGTGTCTAAGCCAGTATCTGTAGAAATGGCATAATAGATGTGTTTTTCTTCGGTCATGCTTTTCACTCTTCTGATGGAAGAAAAGTTATGCGTACAAGAAAGCTTCCGTCAGAGTTACATTAGCATCTATGGAAAAGGATGCAAACTGAGGGGGCTCTGTTGTTGGCTGTCACTCTACTACCGTTAACGGCTGTTGCTTTCATCTTATGACGCATGACAGCAACGGATGTTCACAATGGTAGTGTGAAAGCCCCATAACTTCATCATAAAAACAAATAACCTTTTATCGCTCAATATGTCTGAAAGTGGACAACTGCTTTAACCCCTTCCCACGGTGTCGTACTATTATGTTGCGCTGAGCATATGGTTAACACTCAGCACCATAATAGTATAGTGCTGTAACGCCGTGGGCACAAACTGTACCTGCGGCATGACTTCCTGCTCTCGGCTGTGTTACACAGCTGTGGGCTGAGATTTTGCTAGACTAGTTTTCAGGCACCATGTCCCATTTGCAGAGCTCCCAAGGTGCCAAAACAGTAGAAACCCCCAAAATATGACCCCATTTTGGAAACTAGACTCCTCAAGGAATTAATGGCAATAGAGAGCACTTTGACCTTTCATGTTACACAGAATTGGGCTGGGAAAAGGGAAAGCGACTTTTTTTTTTTTTCTATAACCCCCCACAATTTAAGCATTTTTCCCAACTACAGAAATACCACACATGTGGATGTAAAATGATGTATGGGCACACTGTTAGGTCCAGAACAGAAGGAGCACTATTTTTGGAGGGCAGATTTTGCTGGCATGTTTCAGGCACCATGTTGCATTTGCAGAACCCTTGAAGTGCCAGAACAGTGGACCCCTCCCCAACATGTGACCCCGTTTTGGAAACAAGACCCCTCAAGGAATTTATCAAGGGGTATAGTGAACACTTTGACCCTACAGCAGTTTCACAGAATTTTTAACCATTGGGATGTGAAAATGAAAAAAATACTTTTTTTTTTTTTTTTTTTTTTACGTCACAAATTATTCATCTTCAGAAGGGGTTAAAGAAGAAAAAACAGCTTTTTGTGCCACTGCCATGACTGCCCCAGGGATATGGGTAAATATACATTTTTGATTATGTTATAGAGAGAGGGAAGAGAGAGAAGGAAGAGGGAAGAGAGGGAGATGGGGAGAGGGGAAATATATAGAGAGGGGGAGGGAGGGATATGAGATGGGGAGAGAGGAAAGAGGGAGATGAGATGGGAAAGAGGGAAATATATACTGTATTTGCAAAATTCTGAGCAATACTCCTCGGCAGAGTGTTTGCCCTGTCGAATGATGAGTTGTGATTGCACCAGCCCAATGTGGTCTGGCTCAGCATAAACATCATCCAGGGATTTAACCCCTTAACGTCCTTGGACGTACTATTACGTCCTGGGCGCTAGGTACTTCGCGCACCAGGACGTAATACTACGCCCGAGGCCGGCCGCCCGCCCGCTCACTATCTGAGCGGGCGGTATCGGAACCGGGTGTTAGCTGTATCTGACAGCTAACACCCTGCTCCATAACCCCCGGTCGGCCATAACTTCCGATCGGCGGTTTTAACCCCTTGGATGCCGCGGTCAAACATGACCGCGGCATCCAAGGGGTTCCGCCGTCTTGCCGGCACCCCCTGCGGCGAGATCGGGGGGGGTGCCGATATCTCTAATGTGCAGCCCGGGGTCTGCCAAGTGACCCCAGGCTGCCTGTAGCCCCCAGTACCTGGTTGATCCTGCCGATACATCAGGAAGTCAGCGCTGTGTTTCCATAGCGCTGACTTCCTGTATAGGCTGTAAGACACGAGTATGCTCGTGTCTTGCAGTCTATAGTGCTGAGCCAGCAATCAAAGCATTGCTGGCTCAGGTGTCCTAATGGGACACAAGAAAAAGTAAAAAAAAGTGAAAAAAAATAAAGTATGTGAAAAAAATTAATAAAAGACTAAAGCCCCAAAAATTCCCTTTTCCTATATAAAATGAATTATATAAAAAACAAACCTAAAAATTAATAAAAACAATACATATTTGGTATCGTTGCGTCCGTAACAACCTGTACAATAAAACTGAAACCATATTTAATGTACACAGTGAAAGTCGGGGGAAAAAAAAACGGAAAAAACCCGCCAAAAGTAATGATTTTTCGCCATCTCACCTTACAAAATATGCCATAAGTGATCAAAAAGTCATATGTACCCCAAAACAGTACCAATAAAAAGCACAGGTTGTACCGCAAAAAATAAGCCCTAAACCAACTCTCTAAACTGAAAAACTGAAAAATAAAAATGCTACGCATCTTAGAAGATGGCAATGCAAAAAAAATTAATTTGTCCCCAAATGGGTTTTTGTTCTGCAAAATTGGTATTGCATAAAAAAACATTATAAATGAGGTATCGCCGTAATCGTACCGACCCGCAGAATAAAGATAACATGTTACTTATGCTCTACGCTGAATGGTGAAAAATTTAAAAGATAAAACGCAGTGCCAGAATTGATGGGGTTGTTTTTTAATCCACCAAGAAAGAGTTAATAAAATTTATTTAATAAGTTGTAAGCACCTAAAAATGAGTCATTAAAAAATACATCTCACCCTGCAAACAACAAGCCCTCATATGGCTTCATCACCAGAGAAATAAAGAAAATATAACTCGTACAATGTGAAGACAAAAACCCCAAAAATCGCCAAATCATTAAAGCATAACTGGCTGCGGCAGGAAGGGAATGTATAAGCTGTGCGAGCGTATATTAGGGTACACCCCAGATTTAGAGCTTACGAGGGATAATAAACCAGAAGTGACCCCCAGAGTGACCCCCCAATAATAGGAACTACTGGGGAAATAGTAGGGAATTTAGTGTACCCAATGTACTACGCACAGATTACATATTCGCTTTTCCCCATCCGCTGTGCAGTCACGTCTGGGATACTAATGCTCGCTACACCCCTTGATAAATTCTTTGAGGGGTGCAGTTTTCAAAATGGGGTCATTCCCTAGGGGATTCCACTTTACTGGTACTTTAGAGGCTCTGCAAACATGACATGGCGTCCAGATACCAAACATCTAAATCTGCACTTCAAAAGCCATATAGCGCTCCTTCCCTTCTGTGCCCTACTGTGTGCCCAAACTGCAGTTTATACCCACATGTATGACACTGGTGTACCCAGGATAAGGTACTTAATGTGATATGTGGGTATAAACTCCTGTTTGGGCACAGCCGGGCACAGAAGGGAAGGAGCGCTATTTGGTTTTTGGACGCCATTGCACTTTTGCAGAGCTGAAATGCCAGTACAGTGGAATCCCCTGACATGTCACCCCATTTTGGAAACTGCACCCCTGAAGGAATTTATCCTGGGGTACAGTGAGCATTTTTAACCCCCAAGTGTTGCTATAATTTATTATCCGTAAATGAATAGGCAGCTGATGATGAAAGGTGAAAATGACAATTATTCCAGGAATACGACATTTCTGTGCGTAATATGTTGTGTCTGGCTTGTATCAGAGATGAACGCTCCAAAAGCTGTTGTGCCCGGGATCCCCGCTCACCAGTTTTTGGAGTGTGTGTCTGTGCAGACATAAGCTGGGCACAACATATCGGGCACTGAAATGGCGTATCTATAGAAAAATTTCATTTTTAACTTTTCATTATCAACTGCGCATTCATTTTTGGAAATTAAAAGAATGCAACACTTAAGGGTTAATAATGCTCGCTATCCCACTTGATAAATCCCTTGGTATAGTTTCCAAAATGGGGTGACATGTCTGCGGATTCCACTTTACTGACAATTCATGGTCTCTGCAAAAGTGGCATGGTGTCCAAAAAGCAAACTGTGCTCCAAAAACCAAAATAGCGCTCCTTCCCTTCTGTGCCCAAACAGCAGTTTATACCCACATATGGCATTAAGTACGTTATCCTGGGTACACCAGTGTCATACGTGTGGGCATAAACTGTCATTTGGGCACACAGCAGGGCGCAAGTGTGAAGGAGCGCTATGTGCTTTTGGAGCGCATATTTAGATTGTTGTTTTTTTGGACGCCATGTCACATTTGCAGAGACCCTAAAATTGCCCCTACAAAATGGGGGTCACTTCTTGGGGAATTCCAATTTACTGGCACCTCCAGGGCTCTGCAAAAATATCATGGCGACCAGAAAGTCCCTCTAAATCTGTACTCCAAAAGCTAAAAAAAACCACAGTGCTCCTTCCCTTCTGAGCCCTGCTGCGTGCCCAAGCAGCAGTTTATACCCACATATATATATATAATTTTTTTGTCCCCGGGATAGCCCACTTAATAGTTTTAGGAGATCATGTCTCTGATGCCACAAAGTGGTCGCAACGTATTAGGCACTGAAATTGGATATTTCTTTTAAAACTTTAATTTTCACTTTGTACATTAATTTTTGGGAAGCATTTTTAGGCTCTAAATGATGATACCCCTTGATACATTCCTTGAGGGGTGTAGTTTCTAAAATGGGGTCACTTTTAGAGGTTTCCATTATATTGGTACTTTAGGGGTTCTGCAAATGCGACATGGACCCAGTGCAGGTGGTGGGTGACAGAAGGATACTGTCTGTGGTGAGCTCAATGCAGAAGAAGTCCCATCCCATGCATGAGACTGTGATCGCGCTGGGCAGTACTGTCAGTGACCGACTGCTCCACCCTAGGTGTGAGAAGGAGCGCTATCGGAAGTCTTTCCTCCCCACCGCGGTTAGGCTGTACAACCAACACCGACCTAAGCGGAGATCATTACATACAGGTAACTGAAATATCTCTCTGACTGTTATATCCCCCCCCCCCCCCCTCTGCTACGCCCTATCTGTCTGTCTGCTATTAATGTAATGCCTCTCACCTTGGTACATTCCTGTACATGTTGTATTTGTATCTGCTTATCTTATCTTATCTTTGCTGCTGTAACACACTGAATTTCCCCATTGTGGGACTATTAAAGGACTATTATTATTATTATTATTATTATTATGGCATCCAAAAACTATTCCAGCAAAATCTGCCTTCCAAAAGCTAAATAGCGCTCTTTCCATTTTTAGCCCTGCCATTTACCCATGCAGCAGATTACAACCACATATGGGGCATTTCTGTGTTCAGGAGAAATTGTGTAACGAACTTTGGGGTGCTTTTTCTCCTTTGTCCTCTTGTGAAAATGAAAAATTTGGGGCTAAATTGACGGTTTATTGGAAAAAAAAAGTAATTTTTCATTTTAATGTCCCAATGTTAATAAAATCTGTGAAACAGCTGTGAGGTCAAAATGTTCACCATACCCCTAGATAAATTCTATAAGGGGTGTAGTTTCCAAAATGGGGTCACTTTTTGGGGGTTTGTATTATATTGGTACTTTAGGGACTCCGCAAATGCGACATGGCATCCGAAAACTATTCCAGCAAAATCTGCCCTCCAAAAGCTAAATAGCTCTCTTTCCATTTTGAGCCCTGCCATGTACCCATACAGCAGATTACAACCACATATGGGGCATTTCTGTGTTCAGGAGAAATTGTGTAACGAACTTTGGGGTGCTTTTTCTCCTTTGTCCTCTTGTGAAAATGAAAAATTTGGGGCTAAATTGACGGTTTATTGGAAAAAAAGTAATTTTTCATTTTAATGTCCCAATGTTAATAAAATCTGTGAAACAGCTGTAGGGTCAAAATGCTCATTATGTCCCTTGATATGTTCTGTGAGGGGTGTAGTTTCCAAAATGGGGTCACTTTTAGGGGGTTTCCACTGTATTGGTACTTTGGGGGCTCTGCAAATGCGACATGGTACCTGAAAACTATTCCAGCAAAATCTGCTCTCCAAAAGCTAAATAGCGCTCTTTCCATTCTGAGCCCTGCCATGTACCCATACAGCAGATTACGACCACATATGGGGTATTGCTGTGTTTAGGAGCAATTATTTTGCAAACTGTGGGGTGCTTTTTCTCCTTTAACCCATTGTGAAAATGAAAAATTTGGGATGTATAAATGAAACATTACTAAAATGTCACTTTATCCCCAGTGTTAGCAAAATCTGTGAAACGAATGTAAGGTCAAAATGCTCACTATACCCCTATATGAATTCTGTGAGGGGTGTAGTTTGCAAAATGGGGTCACTTTTTGGGGTTTTCCTTTGTATTGGTACTCCTAGGGGCTTTGCAAATGAGACATGGCACCTGAAAACTATTCCAGCAAAATCTGCTTTTCAGACACCCAGTGTCGCTCCTTCCCTTCCGTGCGCTGCCATTCGCCCAAACATCAGTTTACACCCACTTGTGGGGTATTTCCGTGCTCGGGAGAAATTGCATAACAAACTGTGAGATGCATTTTTTCCTTTAACCCTTTGTGAATGTGTTAATTTTAGGGCTAAATTAAGGAATTAGTGGGAAAAAATTAAATGTCTAAATTTCACCTCCATATTGTTTTAATTCCAGTGAAATTCTTAAAGGGTTAAACTTCCCAAATGTTAGTTTGAATTATTTGAGGGGTGCAGTTTTGAAAATGGGGTGATTTATGGGGGTTTCTAATATATAGGCCTTTATAATCCTCTTCAGAACTGAAGTGGTCCCTAAAAAATTAGTTTGGGAAATTTTCGTGTAAATCTGCAAAATCGCTGTTACACTTGTAAGCCTTCTAACATCCAAAATAAATTACAGGACGATTAAAAGATGATGCCGATATAAAGCAGAGATATGGTAGATAATATGTATTAATGTATTTGGGTGGTATGACTATATCTGAAAAGCAGAGCATTTCACATTTTGAAAATTGCGATTTTTTTCAAAATTTCCATCAAATTTCCTATTTTTCTATAAATAAATACAAAAATATTCATTAGTGTTTACCACTAACATGAAGTACAATGTGTCACGAAAAAACAATCTCAAAATCACTTGTGTAAGTTAAGACGTCTCAAAGTTATTGCCATATAAAGTGACACATGTCAGTTTTGAAAAACGAGGCCTGGTCCTTAACGCACTTTTGGGCTGGGTCCTTAAGGGGTTAAAAAAAATGTTTCTAAATCTGCCCATTCCTCTGCCCTGGGGGGAAAGTTTCAGGGCCCAAGTCTGGATCCCCCTGCAGGAGAGAACTAACCACCCCTACCATCTAGGACTGAAACACATGAGGGTTAACCCGAAAATATAAACTACATGACTCCTGGAACGTCTAATTTTTCTCAGTCCCCTGAAAAACGATCTGGGAGTAACATCTTAACCCTGGGAAGGGAAAAAACAGCAGGTGATGACACAGCAGCAGCAGCCTCAGCTTGGTTCTGGTTAAGGGTATGAACCTGGTTAGCTAAGTCTACCACCAGGCCTGCCAAAGCCTCCATCCAGGCTGTGAGGTCTGAATAGAACCCATGCTAATTTGGAAAGAGGAAATGGCAAAAGGTTTATTTTTTGTCTTGCTATTCTGTTATGGAATTGCTAGATGGGCAATTCCCCCAGTAACTGCTGCTGGAGCCTGGGAGGAAGAGAAAGGACAGAGACAGTGAGTCCTAATGCTGAACCCACCCACTGTCCCTGCCTATTTTCCTTAACTACCCCAGGCAGTAGAGGACAATTGGGCGACAGTCACTTCCTATGATGCGAGTGAAAACACAGAACGCAGACATAACAAATGGGTGGTCAGGCTAGCCAAGGGGGTCGGAACCAGTCGACCAGCAAAGTACAGCAGCAGAATCCAAGAGTAGTCACAAGAAAAAGCCAAGGTCAGAAATATAAATATAAACAGCAAACAGCATAGAGCCAGCACGCACAAAGGCAATAGCAAGCATTAGGGAGTGGGCAGGAAAAGTATATAAAGGAACTTGCCCTAGACTAGATTGGCCAGGAGGAATGTCAATCAAAAGCTACTAGTTTAACTCCAAAGTAACCAAAGAACTACAGCCCTGGATAGACTGACACCCAGCAACGAATTCTCAGCTGTGCTACAACAGGTCCAAAGGATCAAAAATGAACACGCCTTTGTGACAGAATTCGCTGAATTTTCCAGATGGACTTCAGCAAATTTGAGGTCTAAGTGATCACCACCAGAAACCATATGGGAAATAAATGCTCCACTATCTGAAAACAAAACCAGAGCCCTCATATGGCTCTGTGAACAGGGTTTGATAGGTGGGAGTCAAACGAAAAATGAAAATGTCTGAATTAAAAAAAAAAAATAGGTAATTTTCTCTGGCAATACAGTTCCTTTAACCACTTCCCACCAGTGACATTTTTTTCGATTTTTGTTTTTTGACTCCACACCTTCCAAACCCCATAACTTTTTCTGTTCACAGAGCCATATGAGGGCTTAATATTTGCGGGACAAATTGTTCTTCATAATGGTACCATTTATTATTCTGTACAATGTACTGGGAAGCTGGAAAAAAAAATCAAAATGGGGTAAAATTGGAGAAAAAATGCATTTGTGCGACTTTCTTACAAGCTTCATTTTTACGGCGTTCACCGTGCAGCCAACATGACATGTATTCTATGTCTCGGTACAATTCCGGGGATACCACATTTCTATAGTTTAATTTACATTTTACCCGCTTAGCAAAAATCTAAAACTTTGCAAAAAAAAAAAAAAAAATATCTAAAAGTCGCCATATTCTGACACAATGCATAGGGTGTCTTTTGTGGCGGGGCCAGGTGTACTTTTTAGTTATACCATTCTGGGGAATGTTTATTGCTTTGAACACTTTTTATTCAAATTTGTATCAGAGGTTAAACAGAAAAAACGTTGTTTTCGCACTTTTGATTTTCTTTCCCACTACGATATTTTTAAAAGCTTATAGACAGGGCATTTTCGGACATAGGGATACCTAATGTGTATGTGTTTCACAGTAATGTTTAACGTTAATATGTATTCTAGAGAAAGGGGGGTGATTTGAACTTTTAATTTATTTTTTTTACTTTTTTTTTTTTTTTATGGCATTTATTAGACCCCCTAGGGGTCTTAAACCCAAGGGGGTCTGATCACTAATGCAATGCATTACAATGCTAATGCATTGCAAAATATCGGTATTTGTATGACAGGCTGCATAAAGCAGCCTGCCATACAAATGAATGCCAGACAAGCCTGGGAGCCTTCAATAGGCTCCCGGCTGTCATGATAATGGGACGCCAGCCCAGGATCTCCCTCCGGGAGCTGGCGATCCCCAACAGAAAGCTGACTGAGATGGCGGGGGCCTTAATGCCCGTAATCAATACAGGCACTGATAGCAGGCATTAGCATCCGGTCTCTGCTCCTCCTGAGTGGCCGCCACATTTAAATATCCAACATGCGCCGTATTGGTTAAAGGGGTTGTGCCATTATAAACTCTTTTTCCCGATCCACAGGAGGACTAGAACAGTCAGGTAATGATGGGATTAGAATTCAATCACTCAATATATTACTATTTAGTCAACGGAAACAAAGCTATTAAATCCACACTGCTAACCTTTTAGCTTTGTTTGCCATCCTCATTCTTTACAGTTAGTTCCCTTCAGTGTCTTTAAGGATTAAAGTTAATGTTAAAGTGGATGTTGAGATCTACATTTAATTGAGATCAATTGAGACCACTCCCATATTTACACAAATGATTTCCTAAACATGTTTTCTTAACAAGGTAACATGTTAGCCAATGTAATTATCCAATGCATCCTATATAAATGATTCTACCAATTGCTGTTTCCAGTGTATTTCAGGTCCAGCTACCAACATGGTATGTTTTAAATTTCTTTGAAATTATTCTAGTTTTTACATTGTTATATTTCTCAGGTCTGTAAGCTTCGATTGCAGTAACATTTTCACATGTTTAACCCCTTCCTGTTGGTAACATTTTTCTATTTTTGCTTTCCAGAGCCATATGAGGGCTTAATGTTTGGCACAAATTGTTCTTCATAATGGTACCATTTATTATTCTGTACAATGTACTGAGAAGATGGGAAAAAAATTCAGAATGGGTGGAATTAGAGAATTTGTGCGACATTCTTACAGGCTTTATTACTGTGCAGTCAAAATTACATGTCACCTGTATTTTAGGTTTCAGTGCAATTCCACATTTATATAGTTTTATTTGCGTCTTAACCCCTTATCAAAAACTTTGTAAAAAAAATTTTAGTTGCCGTATTCAGACACCCGTAACTTTTTTTTATATTTCCGTGTACGGGGATACATAGGATTTATTTTTTTTTTTCCTTTTGCGGGGCCAGATGTACTTTTTAGTTATACCATTTTGGGGAATGTCTATTGCTTTTGTTTTTGGGTTTTTTTTCCCCAAATTTTTGAGGTAAAAAATGGAGGTTTGGCATGTGTGATTGATATTTCCTCCCCCCGCTACAGTGTTCAACATACAGGAAAAATATAGTTTTTAGACCAGGTGTTTTCAGACACCGGGATACCCAATGTGTATGTGTTTTACAGTATTTTTTAACTTTTATATGTATTCTAGGGAGGGGGGGTGACTTGAATTTTTACTTTTTTTTTTTTTTTTTTTATTAATTTTTTTTAACATACATTTATTAGACCTCTTGGGTGTCTTGCACCAAAAGGGGTCTGATCACTAATGCAAAGCATTACAATACAATTACAATGCATTGCACAATATCAGAATTTGCATGACAGGCTGCATAGAGAAGCCTGTTGTTCAAATCATAGCCAGACAAGCCTGGGAGCCTTCAATAGGCTCCCGGCTGTCATGGCAACGGATCGCTGGCCCCAGATCTCATTCCTGGTGCTGGCAATCCTATCCAAAATGGCAGCGCCCATTTTGACCAAGTAGCCAGGGGCCTTAATGCTTGCGAACTGTACGGACACTGATCCTGGGCATTAGCGCTGGGTCTCTGAGCGGCCGCAATATTTAAATAACCATCTACCGTACTATAACGGCGGATGTCGGGAAGGGGTTAAAGTTAAAAATTATTGGTACTAGTGATGCTATTTTCATATTGGAGTTTGTGCTCTTCTGGGCTTGCAGGACTTTTTCATCTGAAACTTCTTCCGAACACTGCACCCTAAGCTCTGAACAGAGACTCTGACACAGATGTGAAAGTAGCCTTAGAATCATATAATTGGTACTTTACACTAATGAGTTACATAGAGTTTACATGTGTATTTGTGTACAGATATTTTGTACATGCATCAATGTGTTAAATAGGACTTTTCTCTCCTTTTCCAACTTTATATTTAGAAATATCTTTTGGCTGTTGCTTTTGGTGCGGTGGTGCTCCTGGCACTGTGTGATGCAAACTGCTTTGAAGCTGAATCTAAAATACCTGCAGACCTTGAGAGATTTTCTGGGTAAGATACAACTTTTAGGCAGGTTGTAGACGACCGTGTGTATTTTGCAGTCAACAAACTAGTAATTAGTGATCAGTTTTTGCGAACAGAGTGTAATCAGTGTGTGTTCAGTGTTTCTTCGGGTTTGGAAATCGCAATGTGTCCGCTGCCCATATTTTTCTGCAGTGTGTGGATGGGATTCGCTATGCAGCTACTATACAACGCAGCTTTTTTTCCCACTGCATTTCCGTTGTAGCCAAACCTCAGTGTTTACGCCATGTGGGGCCACGGACCTTAATGTCTTCTCCCATGAATCTAACCATATTTAGCCCCATGCAGCGAGTCACAGCCAAACGCTGTGGAAAAGACCACGGTGGAAACACTGCAGTTTTTTCTGCAGTGTTTTTCACAGAAAGTCCGCAGACTTTCTGCACCTATTATATGGAAACGCTGGCGTATAGGTACACTTGACATGCTGCGATTTTCAAAAACGCAAGCCAGAATCCCATCCACTTTGCAAGTACTTTAAGATGTAACATTTTTTGCCATGGTGAAAATGATGCGTTTTTGCAACATTGAGTCCCAGCCTTAAGGCCCACGAGGTGTAAATGCCACGGCAAAAACCGTGGTGTTTTACAGTCACTGTAAAGTGCATGGGATTCTAGTTGGGAATCCCATCCACACATTGTAGAAAAATATGCACAACTGCTGCGGTTTTGGAAATTGCAGCACGTCAATTATACCTACGGAAATGCTGGCGATTTCCCTATAGGTATATTTGAAGCAGAAAGTCCACAGAGGTTTCTGTGAAAAGCGATGTGGGAAAAAAAACGCCACGTGGGGTCTTAGCCTAAAAGTTTTTCTGCAAATTTTCCTGCTTACCGATAGAGATCTGACACATTGCCCCTGGCCGATCAGCTGTTTGTGGAGGCTGCAGCGATCATGTGTTGATCACTGGTGTACCTAGGATAACATACTTAATGTGATATTTGGGTATAAACTGCTGTTTGGGTACAGCCGGGCACAGACGCGAAGGAGCACTATTTGGTTTTGGAGCAAAGAATTAGACTGTTTGATTTTTGGCCGTCATTACACTTTTGCAGGGCTGAAATGCCAGTAAAGTGGAATCCCTTGACATGTGACTTCATTTTGGAAACTACACCCCTGAAGGAATTTATCCAGGGGTACAGTGAGCATTTATAACCCCAAAGTGTTGCATTAATTTCTTATTGATAAGGGAATACGCAGCTGATGGTACAAATGCCAATTTTTCCAGGAATATGTAATTTCAGTGCGTAATATGCTGTGCCCAGCTTGTATTAGAGACAAATGCTCAAAAGCTGTTGTGCCGGGGATACCCGCT
Organism: Leptodactylus fallax; assembly: GCA_947044405.1. Taxonomy (NCBI): domain Eukaryota; kingdom Metazoa; phylum Chordata; class Amphibia; order Anura; family Leptodactylidae; genus Leptodactylus; species Leptodactylus fallax. The sequence goes on along the minus strand of CAMRHE010000005.1, from coordinate 692,841 downwards.
TAACAGTTTCTGGAGTGTGTATCTCAGTAGACACAAGCTGGGCACAACATATCAGGCACTGAAATGGCATAACGCTGGAAAAATTGCATTTTTCACTCTTCATTAATTATCAGCTGTGCTTTAATTTCTGGGAATTAAATTAATGCAACGCTCAAGGGTTAAAAATGCTCGCTATGCCACTTGATAAACCCCTTCAGTGGTGTAGTTTCGAAAATGTGGTCACATGTCTGTTGATTCCACTTTACTGACAATTCAGGGGCTCTGCAAAAGTGGCATGAAGTCAAAAAACCAAACTGTCCTCCAAAAACCAAAATATTGCTCCTTCCCTTCTGTGCTGGCTGTGTGCAAACAGCAGTTTATACCCACATATGACATTAAGTACGTTGTCCTGGTTACAACAGTGTCATACATTGGGCATAAACTACCATTTGGGCACCCAGCAGGGCGCAGATGTGAAGGAGCGCTTTTGAAGCGCAGATGAGATTGTTGGTTTTTGGACACCATATCAAATTTGCAGAGACCCTAAAATTGCCTCTACAAAATGGGGTAAATTCTTGGGGAATTCCAGTTTACTGGCACCTCTAGGGCTCGGCAAAAAACATGGCGTCCAGAAAGTCCATCTAAATCTATACTCCAAAAGCTAAAAAGCGCAGTGCTCCTTCCCCTTTGAGCCCTACTGGAATAGCCCACTTAATAGCTTTAGGAGCGCATGTCTCTGTTGACACAAAGTGGGCACAACATATTGGGCACTGAAATTCCATATTTCTTTAAAAATTTCAATTTTCACTTTGTACATTAATTTTTGGGAAGCATTTTTAGGCTCAAAATAACACAAGTCTACAAATTTTCAAAAGTGGTTCAGAAATAAAATGAGCCATATCAATGATTTTCATGTGCTGAATTCAAATATCACAAAGAAAACTGTCAATTGGCTCTAGTTTCTATATCGCAGAATTCTCACTTTACTGTATGTAAACTGTATAGATTATAATATACCAGCAGAAGGACCTGGCTTGGCACAGGTATATTTCATTTTTTGTTTGTGTAGTGGCCCCATAAGAATTGGCACTGGCCTATTTTGTATGTCGTTTGTGTGTAGTTTACGTTTCAATTTATAAGAATGCCGACATCCAGTATAGGTACAGTCTATTTATGGCTGTGTTATGGAAACCTGGTAAATGAAATGTAAAATTATATTGGCTGATATACGTCATACGACTGAATATTTAAGGACATGCGAACTATTGACTAATACAGGTCATAAATAGCTAGGTTGCTATGGAAACCTGGTGTAAAGCTGTGTGTATGTCAAGACTGAAGAACCTGCGAGTTTCCATTGGTCCGTAAGCGTCATGTGTATCTCAGTTTGGATATCAGTGAAAAACCTGCGATTAGTTATGGAAACCTGGAGTAAAGCTTTGTGCATGTGGAGACTAAGCGCCTGCGAGCTTCTATTGGATGATAAGAAACAGGTGACTGTGTATGGCAGTTGGAATATGAGTGAAAGACTTGCAGGCTTTTATTGGCTAATGTAGGTAATTTTTTTGGGAATACTGTATCTCAGAAATGGTACGTCCTAGAGAGCTGAGACTCAGTCTAAAACCTTCACGGACACCTGACGTACCTGTGTGCGGGAAGGTTTTATATGAGATAATTGTGACTTCTGCAATCATATAGGTGCAACTTTATTGTTCATAAAATTTTGAAATATATTCTGAGGAAACTTAGCTGTATTTAAAATCAACTATAATTTATAGACATGTCTAAGCACTTTTACAAATTATAGTTATATTTAGGCTAATATGTTGTTGAACTCTGCAATGTAAGTCTTCATTGGCTACTCAGCTCTTGTATTCAGGCATCTGATTGTCTCTTGTAACTGTCCAGCAGTAGTCTGCAAAGCATTTCTGGGTTCCATTTACCCTGATATCTTTTTTCCATAGTCGCAATTTCCTGGTGAAATCACTCACCATGTTCATCGCTCACCGCTCCACGGTTTGGTGCAAAGAAGTCCAGATGAGAGTGCAAGAAATTAATCTTTAAAGACATGTTATATCCCAAGGTTTATATGACTTGAGGAGATTTTCCACCCACTCTTCATAGTTATCTGCCTTGGTGTTTCCCACAAAATTTGTTACTACTAACCGGGATGCTTCCCATGCAGCCTTTTCCTTGCCACGCAGCAAACGGTGAAACTCATCATCTTGAAGAAGCGCATGAATCTGAGGACCAATAAAGACGCCTTCCTTTATCTTTGCTTCACTCAACTTTGGAAACTTACATAGGAGATACTTGAATGCCTCTTCATTTTTATCCATCGCCTTTACAAAGTTCTTCATAGGACCCAGCTTGATATGCAATGGAGGTAGCAGAATCTTTGTTGGTTCAACAAGCGCTGGATGCATAACATTCTTAGTCCCTGGCTGCAGTGATTGTCGGAGTGGCCAGTCTCTTTTCTTGTAGTGGTCTGATCTTGCACGACTGTCTCATTCACATAGGAAGCAGCAGTACTTTGTGTATCTGCCCTGGAGACCAAGCACTAGCGAAACCACCTTCAAGTTGCCACAGAGGCACCACAGATGTTGATCATAGTTTATGCATCTCAAAAGCTGTTTCATGTTATGTTTCCTTCATGTGACCTGCATAACCAATTGGAACTGATGGTAGTGCATTGCCATTGTGCAGTAAGACAGCTTTAAGACTCAGCTTGGATGAATCGATAAATAGCCTCCACTCATCTAGGTTATAGCTGGTGTTGATAGCTTCCATTAAACTGCAGAGGTTATTGCATGCAACAAGATCACCCTCCTTGAAGAAGAATTGGATATGCTTTTGACGGTCCCGGAACAAAGAAATCCGAACATCATCTGTTAGCAGATTCCACTGTTGAAGTCTGGAACCTAAGAGCTCTGCCTTACTCTTGGGCAGATCTAGATCTCTAACAAGATCGTTCAGTTCACTTTGCAATATAAGGTGTGGTTCGGTGGAGATTGATAAAAAAAAAAATCTTGATCGTGCGAGGTAGGTAGTTCATGACCACATGCTTCTTCTTCCTCAGTGAAATCAAATGACATTGTTTCTAGTGCTTTTGGAACTGGCAATTCTTCTGAATGAGCAACTGGGCGTATCGCAGATAGAATATTTGGATACTGTAAAGTCCACTTCTTTTTATTCGAAATTCCTTTCCCAATTGGAGGCACCATGAAGAAGTAGCAATTGGCAGTATGGTCAGTTGGCTCTCTCTACACCATTGGCACTGCAAAAGGCATAGATTGTCTTTTCCCGTTCAACCACTGTGTGAGGTTTGATGAACATCTATTACAGCATGTGTGTGGAGCCCAACTCTTGTCCTGATCTCCTATTTTGCAGCCGAAATACAGGTGGTAGGCTTTCCTAACCATGGGAGTCAAACTTCGCTTTTGTGAGGAAAAAGTCACTTCGCCACATATATAGCAGAAATTATCTGCTTTATTAATGCAAGTCCAAGGCATCACTGAACGTATAGACTGGATGATGTAAGACGAGCTGTAACAAGTGCTGGATGGCTGATAGAGGGACAATATATAAAGTTGTGTGATGCAAGTTTAATTAGGATTGCATCACCTGGCCTTTATTGGCATCTTTCTATTGGTCATTCTGAGATGATGCAATTCCAGTAGATGATGCAATACTGATGATGCAAACTTTTCCCAGTATTGTATTAACCCCTTAAGGACCCAGCCCAAAAGTGCGTTAAGGACCAGGCCTCGTTTTTCAAAACTGACATGTCACTTTATATGGCAATAACTTTGAGACGTCTTAACTTACACAAGTGATTTTGAGATTGTTTTTTCGTGACACATTGTACTTCATGTTAGTGGTAAACACTAATGAATATTTTTGTATTTATTTATAGAAAAATAGGAAATTTGATGGAAATTTTGAAAAAAAATCGCAATTTTCAAAATGTGAAATGCTCTGCTTTTCAGATAGATGGGCATACCACCCAAATACATTAATACATATTATCTACCATATCTCTGCTTTATATCGGCATCATCTTTTAATCGTCCTGTAATTTATTTTGGATGTTAGAAGGCTTACAAGTGTAACAGCGATTTTGCAGATTTACACGAAAATTTCCCAAACTAATTTTTTAGGGACCACTTCAGTTCTGAAGAGGATTATAAAGGCCTATATATTAGAAACCCCCATAAATCACCCCATTTTCAAAACTGCACCCCTCAAATAATTCAAAATAACATTTGGGAAGTTTGTTAACCCTTTAAGAATTTCACTGGAATTAAAACAATATGGAGGTGAAATTTAGACATTTAATTTTTTCCCACTAATTCCTTAATTTAGCCCTAAAATTAACACATTCACAAAGGGTTAAAGGAAAAAATGCATCTCACAGTTTATGCAATTTCTCCCGAGCACGGAAATACCCCACAAGTGGGTGTAAACTGATATTTGGGTGAATGGCAGCGCACGGAAGGGAAGGAGCGACACTGGGCGTCTGAAAAGCAGATTTTGCTGGAATAGTTTTCAGGTGCCATGTCTCATTTGCAAAGCCCCTAGAGTACCAATACAAAGGAAAACCCCCAAAAGTGACCCCATTTTGCAAACTACACCCCTCACAGAATTCATATAGGGGTATAGTGAGCATTTTGACCTTACATTCGTTTCACAGATTTTGCTAACACTGGGATGTATAAATGAAACATTACTAAAATGTCACTTTATCCCCAAAGTTTTCATTTTCACAATGGGTTAAAGGAGAAAAAGCACCCCACAGTTTGCAAAATAATTGCTCCTAAACACAGCAATACCCCATATGTGGTCGTAATCTGCTGTATGGGTACATGGCAGGGCTCAGAATGGAAAGAGCGCTATTTATCTTTTGGAGAGCAGATTTTGCTGGAATAGTTTTCAGGTACCATGTCGCTTTTGCAGAGCCCCCAAAGTACCAATACAGTGGAAACCCCCTAAAAGTGACCCCATTTTGGAAACTACACCCCTCACAGAACATATCAAGGGACATAATGAGCATTTTGACCCTACAGCTGTTTCACAGATTTTATTAACATTGGGACATTAAAATGAAAAATTACTTTTTCAATTTAGCCCCAAATTTTTCATTTTCACAAGAGGACAAAGGAGAAAAAGCACCCCAAAGTTCGTTACACAATTTCTCCTGAACACAGAAATGCCCCATATGTGGTTGTAATCTGCTTTATGGGTAAATGGCAGGGCTAAAAATGGAAAGAGTGCTATTTAGCTTTTGGAGGGCAGATTTTGCTGGAATAGTTTTTGGATGCCATGTCGCATTTGCAGAACCCCTAAAGTACCAATATAATGGAAACCTCTCAAAAGTGACCCCATTTTAGAAACTACACCCCTCAAGGAATGTATCAAGGGGTATTATCATTTAGAGCCTAAAAATGCTTCCCAAAAATTAATGTACAAAGTGAAAATTAAAGTTTTTAAAGAAATATCCAATTTCAGTGCCTAATACGTTGCGGCCACTTTGTGGCATCAGAGACATGCACTCCTAAAACTATTAAGTGGGATATCCCGGGGACAAAAAAATTATATATGTGGGTATAAACTGCTGTTTGGGCACACAGCAGGGCCCAGAAGGGAAGGAGCACTGTGGTTTTTTTTAGCTTTTGGAGTACAGATTTAGAGGGACTTTCTGGTCGCCATGATATTTTTGCAGAGCCCTGGAGGTGCCAGTAAATTGGAATTCCCCAAGAAGTGACCCCCCGATTTTTAGGGGCAATTTTAGGATCTCTGCAAATGTGACATGGCGTCCAAAAAAACAACAATCTAAATATGCGCTCCAAAAGCACATAGCGCTCCTTCACATTTGCGCCCTGCTGTGTGCCCAAATGACAGTTTATGCCCACACGTATGACACTGGTGTACCCAGGATAACGTACTTAACAATGCCATATGTGGGTATAAACTGCTGTTTGGGCACAGCCGGGCACAGAAGGGAAAGAGCGCTATTTTGGTTTTTAGAGCACAGTTTGCTTTTTGGACACCATGCCACTTTTGCAGAGACCATGAATTGTCAGTAAAGTGGAATCCGCAGACATGTCACCCCATTTTGGAAACTATACCCTTCAAGGGATTTATCAAGTGGGGTAGCGAGCATTATTAACCCTTAAGTGTTGCATTCTTTTAATTTCCAAAAATGAATGCGCAGTTGATAATGAAAAGTTAAAAATGAAATTTTTCTATAGATACGCCATTTCAGTGCCCGATATGTTGTGCCCAGCTTATGTCTGCACAGACACACACTCCAAAAACTGGTGATCGGGGATCCCGGGCACAACAGCTTTTGGAGCGTTCATCTCTGATACAAGCCGGACACAACATATTACGCACAGAAATGTCGTATTCCTGGAATAATTGTCATTTTCACCTTTCATCATCAGCTGCCTATTCATTTACGGATAATAAATTATAGCAACACTTGGGGGTTAAAAATGCTCACTGTACCCCTGGATAAATTCCTTCAGGGGTGCAGTTTCCAAAATGGGGTGACATGTCAGGGGATTCCACTGTACTGGCATTTCAGCTCTGCAAAAGTGCAATGGCGTCCAAAAACCAAATAGCGCTCCTTCCCTTCTGTGCCCGGCTGTGCCCAAACAGGAGTTTATACCCACATATCACATTAAGTACCTTATCCTGGGTACACCAGTGTCATACATGTGGGTATAAACTGCGGTTTGGGCACACAGTAGGGCACAGAAGGGAAGGAGCGCTATGTGGCTTTTGGAGCGCAGATTCAGATGTTTGGGATCTGGATGCCATGTCATGTTTGCAGAGCCTCTAAAGTACCAGTAAAGTGGAATCCCCTAGGGAATGACCCCATTTTGAAAACTGCACCCCTCAAAGAATTTATCAAGGGGTGTAGCGATCATTAGTATCCCAGACGTGACTGCACAGCGGATGGGGAAAAGTGAATATGTAAGCTGTGCGTAGTACATTGGGTACACTAAATTCCCTACTATTTCCCCAGTAGTTCCTATTATTGGGGGGTCACTCTGGGGGTCACTTCTGGTTTATTATCCCTCGTAAGCTCTAAATCTGGGGTGTACCCTAATATACGCTCGCACAGCTTATACATTCCCTTCCTGCCGCAGCCAGTTATGTTCTAATGATTTGGCGATTTTTGGGGTTTTTGTCTTCACATTGTACGAGTTATATTTTCTTTATTTCTCTGGTGATGTAGCCATATGAGGGCTTGTTGTTTTCAGGGTGAGATGTATTTTTTTAATGACATTTTTAGGTGCTTACAACTTATTAAATACATTTTATTAACTCTTTCTTGGTGGATTAAAAAACAACCCCATCAATTATGGCACTGCGTTTTATCTTTTAAATTTTTCACCATGCAGCGTAGAGCATAAGTAACATGTTATCTTTATTCTGCGGGTCGGTACGATTACGGCGATACCTCATGTATAATGTTTTTTTATGCAATACCAATTTTGCAGAACAAAAACCCATTTGGGGACATAAATTAATTTTTTTTGCATCGCCATCTTCTAAGATGCGTAGCATTTTTATTTTTCAGTTTAGAGAGTTGGTTTAGGGCTTATTTTTTGCGGTACAACCTGTGCTTTTTATTGGTACTGTTTTGGGGTACATATGACTTTGTGATCACTTTTTATGGCATATTTTGTAAGGTGAGATGGCGAAAAATCGTTACTTTTGGCGGGTTTTTTCCGTTTTTTTTTTCCCCGACTTTCACCGTGTACATTAAATATGGTTTCAGTTTTATTGTACAGGTTGTTACGGACGCAACGATACCAAATATGTATTGTTGTTAATTTTTAGGTTTATTTTTTATATAATTCATTTTATATAGGAAAAGGGAATTTTTGGGGCTTTATTCTTTCATTAATTTTTTTCACATACTTTATTTTTTTTTTTCACTTTTTTTTACTTTTTCTTGTGTCCCATTAGGACACCTGAGCCAGCAATGCTTTGATTGCTGGCTCAGCACTATAGACTGCAAGACACGAGCATACTCGTGTCTTACAGCCTATACAGGAAGTCAGCGCTATGGAAACACAGCGCTGACTTCCTGATGTCTCGGCAGGATCAACCAGGTACTGGGGGCTCCAGGCAGCCTGGGGTCACTTGGCAGACCCCGGGCTGCACATTAGAGATATCGGCACCCCCCGATCTCGCCGTGGGGGGTGCCGGGGGGGGTCGGCAAGATGGCGGAACCCCTTGGATGCCGCGGTCATGTTTGACCGCGGCATCCAAGGGGTTAAAACCGCCAATCGGAAGTTATGGCCGACCGGGGGTTATGGAGCAGGGTGTTAGCTGTCAGATACAGCTAACACCCGGTTCCGATACCGCCCGCTCAGATAGTGAGCGGGCGGCCGGCCTCGGGCGTAGTATTACGTCCTGGTGCGCGAAGTACCTAGCGCCCAGGACGTAATAGTACGTCCAAGGTCGTTAAGGGGTTAAAGGCTGTGAAAAATATCAAAAGCACCTCTGTATCATGAAAATTAGAGCCTATTTCAAAATTTGAGCATCCTTTTCAATCTCAGCAGCCCAAAATTAGTTAAGATCAACTGTTTTCATGTTTGAACCAATTTGGCTGTAGACCAGTGAAATTATTCCCTTATAGGAGCAGAATGCCACACCAACATTGCAACGGTATCGGACGAAGCAATGGTGGGGTTGTTTTATTTTCTTGTTATGCCAACAGTGTGGCATTGGCAACTACAGAATTTGAAATAAAATTCAGGACACACTATCAGCATGGCTAGCATGTCAGTTGAAAAGATTTGGAAAAGATTCTATGTTCCTGAGAACAGCACTTCAGAGACAGGAAAGAAACTGGATTATCCTGTCAGTGTTTCCTGTATGGGAGTACATGAAGCACCGAGGCTAGACAATTTACATAATTTCAAGAAAAATTGTGGCACACAATCAGTGTGCCTGCCAGTTGAAAAGTAATAAAGAATTTAGCATACAAAAAAGCCTCCAAAAATGACCTTTATGGGTGCACATGCGGCACCAAGTAGTGATAATTTACAGAATTTCAAGAAAACTTGTGACAGTCAGTGAAAAAGCTTCCAAAAGTGATCGAGGTGGAAGTTGTTCTTCTCTGCATGCAGTAATCATTCACCGTATACTGTTGCTCAAACTGATGCTCCAGCATGTGCCACTGTGTCGCTCAATGTTCACTTTACAGCTATGAAATGATGGAGGGGGAGTGTAATCAATGGTTTATCCTGGTGAAGATGGGGGGGGCAAGAAATGGTCCAGTGTGGAAGAACTGGAGGAGGCAGATGGGTCCGGCCTGGTGTTGAAACTGGGCCTGCACCCACATGGTGATGTCAGTACTACAAGGTACCTGGCCTTAATGCATTTCTAAACTGTGGCCACTGATGCTAAAAACATTGACCCAATGGGCCTTGAAAGCTGTGTATTGTCCCTGCCCATAATGCGGAGAAGGAATAGAATGGTCTTGCTCACTTTGCCAGTCAGTGCCACTGCAAATTCTATTTTGCCAAATCTGGTGATGCCATTTCATGTGAGTATAGAGAAACCTAGTTCCTATATGCGTTCCTACACACCCATGGCTAATTATCTGCTAGCAGATCTTGAACTTTGCCATGGATTTGTCATATGGTAAATGAAAATTTTCCCACAGTGGAGATGACCGAACGTTGCTGCTACTGCCAAAACAATCAGCAGTGGAAAAGTGTCTGCCGGTCACCCGAGTTTGTCTTAGATCTACCATAGGCAGGCTCTTTGGATGTTGGTGCTGCACATTGAATAGAATTCTTATTATTGCAACTGCCACCACCCTCTTCCTCTGTCACCCTAACTCAGGTGCCAGGTCTTATCTGCAAAAGAATCCTAATCCAATTCAACAATGTCCTCATCTATCCAACCTTTTTTGTGACTCCTCATGGCAATGAGATTTCTCTATGCTCTCACAATTCCTAACAGATTTCCCCCTAGTGCCTCTACATCCAAAAAAACACCTCTTTCAACTCCTCAAGAAGAGGAAGAAAAAGTCTGCCTGTAAATGATTAAATCTAAATAAATGTCATTTTACTTCTCCTACTCCTATGATTCTCTAGTTCTATTTGCAAGCTTTGCTGCTGTATTAAAGAAAATGGAGTAATTTCTTTGGATCGTCCAGTAATGAATAACATGCCCCTCCCTAGCTTGAGTATCACTAAAAGGGCTCTTCTTCCTACCAACAGCATCTTATATACTGTGTGAGTGTGAACCTAGAGGGCGCTGGTGAGCAACCCAAAAGCAGGTTAAAAAGGTCCTCAGCCACACCCATAGGTGGGCCCAACTCCAGAGGGGAGTATATGCAGCAGGAGAGAGCTGCTGAGGAGACCTGCGTGGAGCAGGTAGAGTGTGGAACCAGTGGGAGACAGGCGGTCTGTCCCAGGAGGACTGAACTTCCTAAGCGGACTTTGCTTGAGCAAAGTGTGAGTCAGGCTGATTTTTGCCCCCAGAGGCTAGTCAGGGCTCAAGCAGTGAGGTATTGCCCTATGTGTGGGCTAGGCTGTTTGTTATTTGCGTTCCTGTTCCATTTGTAAGCTGAATAAAGCCACTTACTTTGGATTAACACCGCCTGAATGCTGCTTGTTTGGCACCCAGTACCACCAACACCACTGTGGAAACCAGGAGGCTGCCGCCTTTGACGCTAAATTTCCCCCCCCCCCAAATTGTCACAACTGTCTGTGACATCAGCACTGTAAGGTGTCCACCTACCACTGATTACTGGCTGAGAGGCTGTCGAGTAATGCCAGAACATCACACACTTGTCTTTTCTGTATTTTCACTGTGCAATGCATGTCGCAGCAGCCATTTTAGTTTGTCCGAGACAAATTGCAAAGTATTTGGTTTTGTTAAAAACTGAACAATTTAGTTACTATCCGGATTCGGCCAGAGTACTTCAATCAGTTTGCCTATGTCTAGACTAAAGTAGCATTAAAACTTAGGGCAATTTTACTAACAGTGCCTGTATGTGGCTCTAACCTTGAAGGTCTCTGAATGTAATTTTCTTTACATTAATTACAAACATTTACTTTTTCCAGGTTGTTTTTATTAGGGCTCTATTTACGAAACTGGTGAAATTGTGTTCACTGAAAACGGTTTATTCTGCGAGTGTACCAGACGGAATTATTGAATGTTGCATGGAGTAAGTCTTTACTATATATTTTTATCACAATGAACTTGCAATGCGTTATTTGAAATTATTATTTTTTTTTTTAATAAAACTGCCATCACAAAATGGAAATGATTTGAAAGAGGAATCCAAAATGCATGCCAACACAAGAAAACAAAATAGATGATAGAGTTCTTCTGTATACAAAATACATCTTCAAAAAAAAACTAAAATCTGAAGGGTTCATACATACAACTTGTCTGCATTCAACGTGTTAAAGAACAGGAATGCACAAACCAATTTTGGCATGCAAATTAAATTGAGGATACTATCAATAACTACAAATCTTAATCATAAAAAGCTAATCTAATGATAACTAAGGCCAAGGCCCCACGTTGCAGAAACTCTGTTTTTGCTGCAGAATTTTGAGCTTTTTTTTTTTTTTTTTTTTTTGAGCCAAAGTCAGGAGTGGCTGGAAAAGGAATGGAAAATTTAAAGGAAGCTTTTAGACATTTCTGTTAAATACACTCCTGGCTTTGGCTCAACAAACTGCAGTAAAATCTGCAACAAAAACGCTGTGTTTCTGTGTCTTAGCATAATACTTTTTTTATTTATTTTTTTTATGGCAAGCGTCAGTCAGTAAAACAGGTTTCAGAAATGACTTTTCATCAGTCATTAAAGGGGTTATCCAGTTTCTATGATGGTCTATCCCTAGAAAAGGCCATCAATATTCGACACCCACGACCCCACTGCTCACTCGCCATACAATTTGTAGCGGTGAGTGTACAGTCATGGCCAAAAGTTTTGAGAATGACACAAATATTCTATTTTCACATGATCTGCTGCCCTCTGGTTTTTATGTGTGTTTGTCAGATGTTTTTATCACATACAGAAATATAATTGCATTCATATTATGAGTAACAGAAGCTTATATTGACAGTTAGAATGAGTTAATGCAGCAAGTCAATATTTGCAGTGTTGACCCTTCTTCTTCAGGACCTCTGCAATTCTCCCTGGCATGCTCTCAATCAACTTCTGGACCAAATCCTGACTGATAGCAGTCCATTCTTGCAGAATCAATGCTTTAATTTTGTCTGAATTTGTTGGTTTTTGTTTGTCCACCCGTCTCTTGATGATTGACCACAAGTTCTCAATGGGATTAAGATCTGGGGAGTTTCCAGGCCATGGACCCAAAATCTCTATGTTTTGTTCCCTGAGCCATTTAGTTATCACCTTTGCTTTATGGCAAGGTGCTCCATCATGCTGGAAAAGGCATTGTTGAGTGCCAAACTGCTCTTGGACGGTTGGGAGAAGTTGCTCTTGGAGGACATTCTGGTACCATTCTTTATTCATGGCTGTGTTTTTAGGCAAGACTGAGAGCCGATTCCCTTGGCTGAGAAGCAACCCAACACATGAATGGTTTCAGGATGCTTTACAGTTGGCATGAAACAAGACTGGTGGTAGCGCTCACCTCTTCTTCTCCGAATAAGCTGTTTTCCAGATGTTCCAAACAACCGAAAAGGGGATTCATCAGAGAAAATGACTTTACCCCAGTCCTCAGCAGTCCACTCCCTGTACCTTTTGCAGAATATCAGTCTGTCCCTGATGTTTTTTCTGGAGAGAAGTGGCTTCTTTGCTGCCCTCCTTGAGACCAGGCCTTGCTCCAAGAGTCTCCGCCTCACAGTGCATGCAGATGCACTCACACCTGCCTGCTGCCATTCCTCAGCAAGCTCTGCACTGCTGGTAGCCCGATCCCGCAGCTGAAACACTTTTAAGAGACGGTCCTGCCGCTTGCTGGTCTTTCTTGGGCGCCCTGGAGCCTTTTTGGCACCAATGGAACCTCTCTCCTTGAAGTTCTTGATGATGCGATAGATTGTTGACTGAGGTGCAATCTTTCTAGCTGCAATACTCTTCCCAGTTAGGCCATTTTTGTGCAGTGCAATGATGACTGCACGTGTTTCTTTAGAGATAACCATGGTTAACAGAAGAGAAACAATGATGGCAAGCACCAGCCTCCTTTTAAAGTGTCCAGTGGTGTCATTCTTACTTAATCATGACAGATTGATCTCCAGCCCTGTCCTCATCAACACCCACACCTGTGTTAATGGAGCAATCACTGAAACGATGTTAGGTGGTCCTTTTAAGGCAGGGCTGCAATGATGTTGAAATGTGTTTTGGGGGATAAAGTTCATTTTCTAGGCAAATATTGACTTTGCAAGTAATTGCTGTTAAGCTGATCACTCTTTACAACATTCTGGAGTATATGCAAATTGCCATTAGAAAAACTGAAGCAGTAGACTTTGTAAAAATTAATATTTGTATCATTCTCAAAACTTTTGGCCATGACTGTAGGTACTGCAGTGATGCTCCATAGACTTCAATGGGCAGGGCTGTAGTACCCACACTTGCTGCTACAGTTCGTACTGCGAGTTAATCCTATGCTGCTCTAACGGTGATCTGCGAGGGTCTTGGGTGTCAGAACCCCACAGATTTAATATTGATGGCCTATCCTAAGGATAGGCCATCAATCATAGAAACCAGATAACCCCTTTAATATATTAGACATTCTTCTCTAGTAATAACAATATTACACACTACAGTGATAAGGTTTCAAGGTTGTTGGGTTTAACGTTGTGTACTGAGTAGGCTGACTTTCAAGTTTTTGCAGGGTCAACTGCTTTACTGGAGCATGATTTATTAATACAGTAACACAACAGATTAGTGACAGTCCCAAAAGGGCTTTTGCAGCCAAAGACCTGATTTTCAGTATGTAATCTGTCAGAGTCCGACAACGCGACATCACACACAACAGCTTTTTCTGGCTGGAAAACCCCTTTAAGTACTGTCACTACTCTGTTGCGTTACTGTATTAATAAATCATGCTCCAGTAAAGTTGGATAGATCATCAATATGAAAAATCAGTTTGAGGCTGGAAAACGCCTTTAACTCAACCTATGCAAATATCCATTCACTGTAACAGTGGAAATCGTTGGACTTGGTTAGACAGCAATTGGAAAATGACATGCAACTAAAGTATTTGGCTTCAGATGCAACATAATGCAGTTACTGGACTTACCAGAGAGCAGAACAAAACATTAAATGTTACACTGCCAGGAACTAAACTTCAAAATGGAATGTGATGCATTTCTTTAAATCAAGTAGCCTGATTCTGGAGTTATACTTCCAGCCATCTGACACCTAATGCTTAATATCATTCTCTTGTTAACCATCCAAATGTAGAGGAGAAATACATAGCAATATCATAGGGCCTACTACTGTACAGAGTTTAGTGTAGTAGTCTGTTACCATGGAAACATAAAGATTTGACAGACTGAACTGACGAGAGAGAGAGAGAGAGAGAGAGAGAGAGAGAGAGATACACAGAGCACATTCTATCTTCATCTATCAGAACGATTTATTGGCCTTCTTTTTATGTCATATTCAGCCATGAGTGTGCAAATGAGAAGACTACTGAATAGTCCGAGGACACAACAGAGAACTCTCAAGATGGGGTATATAACATCTTGGCCCTTAAATTTTTTATTTTTTTTTTCCTGTTATGAATAAACTATTGTTAGTTACGTTTTCTTCAGTTCCAGTTTTCCATGTGAAGCTTTTCCAGTACTCAAGGATGATCACAACAAAGACATATTTTCTGTACTGTTTGTTTTCAATTATTTTCCAGCAGACCATTGTGGTGGCTGGTTTTCCCTTCTCCCTCCTGCTAATATATCATTCATTTTCTATTTCATGTTATTCTTCCCTTCTTTCTTTAAATAATAAAGCATAAGCTGCAAGCTGCTTGGAGTCTGTGTGATCCTTAAAGTGCACCAATGTTTACAATTTTTTTTTTTTTTTTTTTTTTTGCATAAACAACTAGTACATGTGGAAATTTAGTATATATTAAGGAAATCCAGGTTAGGGTTGCATGGCGACTTCTGGAAACACGCCATTCTGCTTCCCGTCTCAACTAATGATAGTGAATGTAGCTTCACAGAAATCCAGGTGGTTTGAATTTCTAACTCGCTATAGAATTGCCTCTAAAGCAATTACCAAAAAAATGCAGAAACTAGCAGACAATGTGATAGTGACATCACAATCTTATGTTTCATGACTAAGTTGCTCAAAATAGAGACTAGCTCAGCAAACTTATGTTGCTATACTATCTTCTATCTTGTTGAAAAGATACTGCCTAAAATTGGTGGAAGAAGCCCTGTACGAAGGACATTATAGTCTATGTGCTCCTCTGGTAACATGGTACATACAGTGGAGAAAATAAGTATTTGACACACCGGTGATTTTGCAAATTTTCCCACCTGCAAAGAATCGAGAGGTCTAATTTTTATCATAGGTACACTGCAACTGTGAGAGAGTATTTTATTCCATGATGGTGTAGTGTGTTACTAACAGTAATCTTGGAGACTGTGGTCTCACCTCTCTTCAGATCATTGACCAGGTCCTCCTGTGTAGTCATCACAGAATCATCCTTACCGCACGAGGCAAGATCTTGCATGGAGCCCCAGACCGAGGAAGATTGACAGTCATCTTGTGTTTCTTCCATTTTCTAATAATTGCACCAACAGTTGTTGCCTTTTCACCCTTTCCTTTTTGCTTGCCTATTGTCCTGTAGCCCATCCCAGCCTTGTGAAGGTCTCAAATTTTGTCCCTGTTGTCCTTAGACAGCTTTGGTCTTGGCCACGATGGAGAGGTTGGAGTTTGAGTACGTGTGTGGACAGGTGTCTATTATACAGATTTTGTTGTGGTTTTTTGAACCAAAGTCAAGAGTCCCCCCAATCTGACAGTTTCCCGCACTCCTCTACTAGTCCCCGTGTAACCACGTTGTTGTACCCTCCAAAGCGCAAACTCCAGCGTATTTCTTACCCCTCCCACATTGTCCTTCATATATACCCAGCACTTACCACTCCACAGAGTTCTGTCCCACGCAGCTAGACTTCCTTGGTAAGTGACCCATCATCTCCTGTTAGACCTTATTCTTTTTATTATTATGATCAGCAGTAATTCTCCATCTTATTTAAGTTAGTTACTGTATCATAACCTCTATGATGATTATTATGCGATGTATTATGCACCAGTCCCCTACAGACCTAAACAGTCAGAGACAGGGCAGGGACACACAGCTCTGGTGCAACAGGTTTATTTAAAAAAAAAAAAAAAAAAAAAAAAAAAATAAACCTTACGTCAGGTACAAAATAAAACACAGCCTTAACTCCAGGCAAAGAGAAATAAAATCCTGCTCGTCCCAGCGCTAACTGAACAGAACAGCACTAACTATCCGAGTGGCTTTCTGCCAGCCACACAAGCAAACAAGTTGGCACAGTACCAGAGTTCCAGGACAGTTCCAGACTCCCGCTCTCACTCCCCAGGTTCTGTGTTGAATTGCAGACTCTGTAGGGCTATATGGGCCAGTAATGAGGCCCAGGACTTCCACCTGGGCTGAGGCCTACTCAAAAACCCATCCTGGACCAGACATATGTCAAAATCTGAGGGCTGAAATACCGTGACTCCAACACACTGCCAGTCACCTTCTCACTATATATATCATACTACTATTTGTTTCTGCTACCACTACAATTTATAGTCCTTTGCATTTATAGACATATTTATTTTATTTGATTTTATATCTATTTTTTTTATATATTCGTGTATTTATATAATTCTATATGTGTATGTTTTTGTTTATTATTTAGTCGGCCTGATGAAGAAACGTTTGTGTCGAAATGCGTTGCCTTTTTTGGAATAAAAGCTACTGGAACTACCACTGTTCTTTACTCATTACTATATCTCCTGGATTTTTGATTGAGTATAGCAGTGCTCAAATTGTCTCCAACCCTTTTTATTCTCTTATCTATTTAGCAGAAATGGGACATATATAAGAAGAACTTATACTTCTCCCTTCAGCTACACTCACTCCTGGTTTTGCTCAAATAAAAAAAACACGGCAAAATCTGCAACAAAGAAAGCAACTTTTTTCACAACATGAGTCCTCAAGCAGTAAGTCATAACAGACATCTAAATACTGGACTACTCAGACACAAATGATATATAAACTTGAGAGCTTTATTAGCTAATGTATAAGAAAGTAAGCACCGAACTGCCTACTCCATTATCATACATGCATAACATATACAAATACACATTGTAAGAGTGTTAACCTAGAGGGCGCTGGTGAGCGACCCAAAACCAGGATTAAAAAGGTCCTCAACTACACCCATAGGTGGGGCCCAACTCCAGAGAGAGTGCTGCTGGAGACCTGCAGGGAGCAGGTAGATGGTAGACCAGTTAGAGACAGACAGGGGGTCTGTCCCAAGAGAACTGGATACCACAACAGACTTACTTAAGCTCTAGTGTGAGCCAGACTGCTGAGGAAAAACCTCAGCAAAGCATCTTGACCTCAGAAATTAGTCAGGATTCAAGAAGTGAGGTATTGCCCTGTGTGGGGGCTAGGCTGTTTTTTTTTTTGTTCCTGTTATCATTTACAAGCTGAATAAAGCCATTTCTTTTATATTGCCATTACCTGATATGCTGCTTATTTGGCACCCAGCGCCACCAACACCTCTGTCAAGTCCAGGAAGCTGCTACCCTTTGATTCTAAATTACCCCCAATTGTCACAAAGTGTAAAACAAAATCACAGAGAGGAATCCCTTATAATAAAATATAACTTTTATTAAATATATATTTAAAATAAAATGTAGACAGACTGAAGTCACTGATGATGTGGGAGTCAACAACACAGGGAATAATAATGTAATTCCCCTGTGAATATAGAGAGGACAATGGTGGTAGACAATACCAGACCTAGGAGGAAGTGTTCCATGGTTAATTAGACCACCACTCAGCCAAATCAATACCTAAAGTCCTCAATAACTGTTCAGCCAGGCGAGACACGGAGATAAAATATCCCACCCAAGGAAGTATCACAAATCATCAACCCCAGAGCTGTAGGGGGTAAAATCAATAATATCGATACTTGAAAATGTGTCTGCTGTTATGTATATATATTCTCCCACAATGGCCAAAAACAAGATGAGACACAATAGGTAAAGTTCCTATAAGAATCAGTTAGAGAGAGAAGTATATCTATGATGTAAGGGGGGGAGGATTTTGTTAAGGGCAATCTGGCTTGACAAAATACAGCAGAACCAGACACAAATAGCCTCAAATTACACTCTATTCTGAGGAAAGCAAATCTTTTCACTGGAAAATAAAAATGACCCAATAGGGACCAACAAAAGAGTTTTTCGGAAGGACAAATGCCAGGTTTACTAATCTCAATATCGATGTAAATCTGCACACTACACCCATGTGTTCTCAGCACACATTTCACAAGCAGAAAATTCTACCCAGGGATTATTCTGTTGCCTCAGCCCTTCTGCTGTAACTGAGCTCTCCATGTTTTGTTTTTTTTCCTTTTGTCAATTATATAGAATTTCTGAAGATTTCTTTTGTTTCATCCCTACTTACTTCTATGCACATCAGCATCAGTACTCCTATCTCTCAGATATATGTAGTACAGTAAGACGGCAGAACCACAAGTAGATTTTGCAGTACAGTACATATAACACATGGCAGTTAAGTACAAGTAGAGAAAACTAAGGTACATGTAGTAGTTTACAGGAGGAGAGCAGTACAGTACATATTGTAGCAGTGCAGCTATTCGAGTGGCTGGTTGGCTGGTGTGGGAAGAAAAGAGCAGAGTCCGCTCCATATAGCAGGACAGTCCTGAATTTAGGCAGCTTAATAAATCTTATTAGGCATCAGATGGGAAGACTCCTGAAGAAAAGGAGATCATTACTGAGACATGACTGACTTTGACTCTTTTTCCAGGAGCCCTTGAATTGTCCTCCCAATCTTTACCTCCCACCAAGTTTGGAAACTCAAATAAGATTAATTCTACAAAGACACTATCAAATACCAACAAAATCTATCCAGGTTTGGAGAAAGGGGAAATAATCAGGGCCCCCATTACTCACCGTACGGGAAAAATATAGTTATATGTTTGTAGACGGGGCGTTTTCAGACACAGGGATACCTAATGTGTATGTGTTTCACAGTACTGAAGTACTTTTATATGTGTTATAGGGAAAGGGGAGTGATTTGAATATTTAATATTTTTTACTTTTTTTTTTGCATTTATTAGACCACAGGTTCGGGCACTGATCGCAGGCATTAGCGTTGCGTGTCTACTATATAATACAGCAGACACCCGGCGGCTATGGAGGATGTTCAGCTCCTAAATGGCTGCCATATTTAAATACCCGACATGTCCCGTACTATTATTGTCTATTATCTATGTATTTGAATGTCGCTGTGGACTACAGTATGTGGGACGAATGATTACGTCTTTAAAAGATTGGGTCAATAAACACTGCTCAAACATACAGTACAGACCAAAAGTTTGGACACACCTTCTCATTCCAAGAGTTTTCTTTATTTTCATGACTATAAAAATTGTATTCACACTGAAGGCATCAAAACTATGAATTAACACATGTAGAATTATATACTTAACAAAAAAGTGTGAAACAACTGAAAATATGTCTTATATTCTAGGTTCTTCAAAGTAGCCATATTTTGCTTTGATTACTGCTTTGCACACTCTTGGCATTCTCTTGATGAGCTTCAAGAGGTAGTCACCTGATATGGTTTTCACTTCACAGGTGCGCCCTGTCAGGTTTAATAAGTGGGATTTCTTG
Source organism: Leptodactylus fallax (assembly GCA_947044405.1). Taxonomy (NCBI): domain Eukaryota; kingdom Metazoa; phylum Chordata; class Amphibia; order Anura; family Leptodactylidae; genus Leptodactylus; species Leptodactylus fallax. The sequence goes on along the minus strand of CAMRHE010000005.1, from coordinate 672,974 downwards.
CCTTATAAATGGGGTTGGGACCATCAGTTGTGTTGTTCAGAAGTCAGGTGGATACACAGCTGATAGTCCTACTGAATGGAGTGTTAGAATTTGTATTATGGCAAGAAAAAAGCAGCTAAGTAAAGAAAAACGAGTGGCCATCATTACTTTAAGAAATGAAGGTCAGTCAGTCTGAAAAATTGGGAAAACTTTGAAAGTGTCCCCAAGTGCAGTGGCCAAAACCATCAAGCACTACAAAGAAACTTGCTCACATGAGGACCGCCCCAGGAAAGGAAGACCAAGAGTCACCTCTGCTGTGGAGGATAAGTTCATCCAAGTCACCAGCCTCAGAAATCGCAGGTTAACAGCAGCTCAGATTAGAGACCAGGTCAATGCCACACAGAGTTCTAGCAGCAGACACAGCTCTACAACAACTGTTAAGAGGAGACTGTGTGCAGCAGGCCTTCATGGTAAAATAGCTGCTAGGAAACCACTGCTAAGGACAGGCAACAAGTAGAAGAGACTTGTTTGGGCTAAAGAACACAAGGAATGGACATTAGACCTGTGAAAATCTGTGCTTTGGTCTGAGGAGTCCAAATTTGAGATCTTTGGTTCCAACCGCCGTGTCTTTGTGCGACGCAGAAAAGGTGAACGAATGGACTCTACATGCCTGGTTCCCACCGTGAAGCATGGAGGAGGAGGTGTGATGGTGTGGGGGTGCTTTGCTGGTGACACTGTTGGGGATTTATTCAAAATTGAAGGAATACTGAACCAGCATGGTTACCACAGCATCTTGCAGCGGCATGCTATTCAATCAGGTTTGCGTTTAGTTGGACCATCATTTATTTTTCAACAGGACAATGACCCCAAACACACCTCCAGACTGTGTAAGGGCTATTTGACCAAGAAGGAGAGTGATGGGGTGCTACGCCAGATGACCTGGCCTCCACAGTCACCAGACCTGAACCCAATCGAGATGGTTTGGGGTGAGCTGGACCGCAGAGTGAAGGCAAAAGGGCCAACAAGTGCTAAGCATCTCTGGGAACTCCTTCAAGACTGTTGGAAGACCATTTCAGGTGACTACCTCTTGAGGCTCATCAAGAGAATGCCAAGAGTGTGCAAAGCAGTAATCAAAGCAAAAGGTGGCTACTTTGAAGAACCTAGAATATAAGACATATTTTCAGTTGTTTCACACTTTTTTGTTAAGTATATAATTCCACATGTGTTAATTCATAGTTTTGATGCCTTCAGTGTGAATCTACAATTTTTATAGTCATGAAAATACAGAAAACTCTTGGAATGAGAAGGTGTGTCCAAACTTTTGGTCTGTACTGTATGCAAAGGGTACCAGAAACTTAGCGTTTTGAGACATGCTGCAATAATCCATAATAGAGATTTCAAGGGTTTTACTATCACTCCCATAGATCAGATTCATTCAGATGCCAATAATCGTTTCAAAACTCTCCACAAGAGAGAAATGAGATTTATAAACTAATCACTCTCGCTCCAACAACACTTAACACGGTAACCCATATACATGATCACATAGACTTGTAGAGTAAAATAGTAAATTATACATCTCTGATTTTATATTTATAAACATTGCCATTTCCATGCCTCTTCTTTTGGTATAGAGTCATAGTTACATAGTTTTTTTCGCCACACTTACTCATTGCATATATCTATATACTTTATTCTCCATTTATTAGATCTGGGCAGCATCTATTTAGTCAAACACCATTAATTTAGACTAAATACTTTTTAGTGTACGATAGAGGTTTTTATTTATTTATTCTTTTTGGTATTATGATGATACATCCATTCATGCAATATAGCGGCCAGATATTGTGCATAAATTACTATAATCATATCTTCTTCTATAGCTATGATACATTGTTTCATTTATTCTTTATTCTATATTTATTTTAACTCTCTTAAAATGAATTAGTGGTATATATATATATATATATATACACATATGTTATATGCTTTTTGAAGCATAATGAGCTTATTCATCGTCCTGTCACCACTGAGTCAAAGGATCTGATTCTCCTTTGCCTGATCCTTACAATCCTGTGTAATGGAATTGCCTGTTGGGCAATTCCCCAAAGGTAGCTGCTGAAACCAGGAAAGGAAGACAATGACAGAGACAGTGAGCCCTAGGCTGGACCCAGCCCCTGTCCCTACCTAGTTGCCATAACTGTCCTAATGACAGGTCAGGGATATGAATACAGGGAACAAAACAGCAAGAGAAGCTCTTAGCAAGGGACAAGTCTCAATAGCCGGCAAACGTGTTAGCAGATGACCTGTTTATAGGAAGTCCAGAATCTGCCCCAGATTGGTAGATAGGTTGTCAATCACACAGGCAAGGCTAAGATTAACTATTTGAGGAGCAGAGGGAAACAAAGGTGCAGGAGATGGGTGTGGTAGAAAATCAATTACAGAGTAGAGGTAATAGAGCAGTGTTCAGACAGAGCAACAAGAACCCTAAGCAAGGAATCAAAACTGAACACGCCTTCAGCGCCGCAGCGTGCGAGCGGAAGGTGGCGCGGAAACCCGAACAGGTAGAGAAGTTACATCCTTTTTGTCCATTTGCCTCCTTTTTCCATAAAACATAAGTATATATAGAATCCCATAATCCAAAATACAGTGGGACATCGCACCATACCATAATGCACTTTTTGTGGGTCGCTCAGACCCGTGTGCGCACAACGGCATACTTTATTACCATGCACTCTGGCAGGGGGCCGCACTGCCCTGCATAGAGCGATATGCCTGTATGTGGGCAGATGGGTCTGCACGTGTGTACTTGCACACACTTACCTGCGCACTCCAGACCTTTTGTATGCCACACTGCGCACACCCTTTCAATTCTGTAACAGGATGGACGCGGCGGGAAAACTCACTGCACAGGAGCAGTGAAGGTTACTAGATGCCAATGACCACAAAGGTGCTGTTTTTTAACATAAATGAGCTTTTTGCAATGTTTTTTTCGATGTATTTTACTGTGGACAACTCTCTTTTGGGAATATGTGTAATATACCATGAATTAACATGTGGGTATATGTAGTTTATTTGTTTTATGCAAAATAGGGAAATACTCCCAGGGGATGTATCCCTCTTTTAGTTTGTTCTATTTAAAGGAAGTGTGAGGATGCATATACAGTCATGGCCAAAAGTTTTGAGAATGACACAAATATTCTATTTTCACATGATCTGCTGCCCTCTGGTTTTTATGTGTGTTTGTCAGATGTTTTTATCACATACAGAAATAGAATTGCATTCATATTATGAGTAACAGAAGCTTATATTGACAGTTAGAATGAGTTAATGCAGCAAGTCAATATTTGCAGTGTTGACCCTTCTTCTTCAGGACCTCTGCAATTCTCCCTGGCATGCTCTCAATCAACTTCTGGACCAAATCCTGACTGATAGCAGTCCATTCTTGCAGAATCAATGCTTTAATTTTGTCTGAATTTGTTGGTTTTTGTTTGTCCACCCGTCTCTTGATGATTGACCACAAGTTCTCAATGGGATTAAGATCTGGGGAGTTTCCAGGCCATGGACCCAAAATCTCTATGTTTTGTTCCCTGAGCCATTTAGTTATCACCTTTGCTTTATGGCAAGGTGCTCCATCATGCTGGAAAAGGCATTGTTGAGCGCCAAACTGCTCTTGGACGGTTGGGAGAAGTTGCTCTTGGAGGACATTCTGGTACCATTCTTTATTCATGGCTGTGTTTTTAGGCAAGACTGTGAGAGAGCCGATTCCCTTGAGACAAGACTGGTGGTAGCGCTCACCTCTTCTTCTCCGAATAAGCTGTTTTCCAGATGTTCCAAACAATCGAAAAGGGGATTCATCAGAGAAAATGACTTTACCCCAGTCCTCAGCAGTCCACTCCCTGTACCTTTTGCAGAATATCAGTCTGTTCCTGATGTTTTTTCTGGAGAGAAGTGGCTTCTTTGCTGCCCTCCTTGAGACCAGGCCTTGCTCCAAGAGTCTCCGCCTCACAGTGCGTGCAGATGCACTCACACCTGCCTGCTGCCATTCCTCAGCAAGCTCTGCACTGCTGGTAGCCCGATCCCGCAGCTGAAACACTTTTAAGAGACGGTCCTGCCGCTTGCTGGTCTTTCTTGGGCGCCCTGGAGCCTTTTTGGCACCAATGGAACCTCTCTCCTTGAAGTTCTTGATGATGCGATAGATTGTTGACTGAGGTGCAATCTTTCTAGCTGCAATACTCTTCCCAGTTAGGCCATTTTTGTGCAGTGCAATGATGACTGCACGTGTTTCTTTAGAGATAACCATGGTTAACAGAAGAGAAACAATGATGGCAAGCACCAGCCTCCTTTTAAAGTGTCCAGTGGTGTCATTCTTACTTAATCATGACAGATTGATCTCCAGCCCTGTCCTCATCAACACCCACACCAGTGTGAATGGAGCAATCACTGAAACGATGTTAGGTGGTCCTTTTAAGGCAGGGCTGCAATGATGTTGAAATGTGTTTTGGGGGATAAAGTTCATTTTCTAGGCAAATATTGACTTTGCAAGTAATTGCTGTTAAGCTGATCACTCTTTATAACATTCTGGAGTATATGCAAATTGCCATTAGAAAAACTGAAGCAGTAGACTTTGTAAAAATTTATATTTGTATCATTCTCAAAACTTTTGGCCATGACTGTACTATGACCTCTACCTATCTAAGAAGAACCTGGGTAAGCATGGATCTCTCTTGCTTCTTTTCTGGAGCTGGTCCTTACCATTAGTATTCTTCAATGTCCCTGTACAATTGGAATCCTGCAGCTGTACCTACCCAGACGGATAGCCTATATTTCTGCATTTCTGAGAGTTGTGACTATCACAACCCCAAAAGGTGAGCAAACATCAATTTATTTACATTCACATATTACATGTACGGTATCACACAAGGTGCTGATTGGTGCTGTGTTTTTCATGTTTTCATATACTAACAGATGGCTGGCTCTGAGGAAGACAGACTGAGCCAAGTGCCTGGGGATTTGCACCCACAAGTTCTGGTGTGAACATTGTTTTTGTTTTGAGGTTCTAGGTCTATACCCTGATAGTAATGGACACTATATTGTGTGGTTAGTGGTCAGGTGACCAGGATTTGTTTTATTGTTAGAACTGTTTTGTGAACCTGTGTTGGCTCTCTGCATGCTGTGGCTGGAGAAGGTCAGTTTTTGAATCTGAACTGCCTGTGTGGAACTGAAGTTCTTGATGTGCTAACCATCTTTGGCTGGAGATCTTGTGAGCTGTTTAACCCCCAAGGTTGTCACGATATGTAATAGGACATGTTTTTTTCCAAAAAATCATAGTATCTTATTGATGTGATATGACAGGGTTATTGTCTTACTGATCAGTCTAAATATTTCTTGCTGTGTCCATCTACTGTATAGGATAATTTCTAATCACTCTGTATTTCTGTATATTATTCTGTTACTGATCGCTCTGTATTTCTGTATACTATGCTGTCACTGATCGCTCTGTATTTCTGTATACAATGCTGTCACTGATCGCTCTGTATTTCTGTATACTATGCTGTTACCGATCGCTCTGTATTTCTGTATACTATTCTGTTACTGATCGCTCTGTGTTTCTGTATACTATGCTGTCACTGATCGCTCTGTATTTCTGAATACAATGCTGTCACTGATCGCTCTGTATTTCTGTATACTATGCTGTTACCGAACGCTCTGTATTTCTGTATACTATTCTGTTACTGATCGCTCTGTGTTTCTGTATACTATGCTATTACCGATCGCTCTGTATTTCTGTATACTATTCTGTTACTGATCGCTCTGTGTTTCTGTATACTATGCTGTCACTGATCACTCTGTATTTCTGTATACTATGTTGTTACCGATCGCTCTGTATTTCTGTATACTATTCTGTTACCGATCGCTCTGTATTTCTGTATACTATGCTGTTACCGATCGCTCTGTATTTCTGTATACTATTCTATCATTGATTACACTATTTCTGTATACTATTCTGTTACTGATCGCTCTGTATTTCTGTATACTATTCTGTTACCGATCACTCTGTATTTCTGTATACTATTGTTACTGATCACTCTGTATTTCTGTATACTATTGTTACTGATCACTCTGTATTTCTGTATACTATTCTGTTACCGATCACTCTGTATTTCTGTATACTATTGTTACTTATCACTCTGTATTTCTGTATACTATTCTATTACTGATCACTCTGTATTTCTGTATACTATTGTTACTGATCGCTCTGTATTTCTGTATACTATTCTATCATTGATTACACTATTTCTGTATACTATTCTGTTACTGATCGCTCTGTATTTCTGTATACTATTCTGTTACCGATCACTCTGTATTTCTGTATACTATTGTTACTGATCACTCTGTATTTCTGTATACTATTGTTACTGATCACTCTGTATTTCTGTATACTATTCTGTTACCGATCACTCTGTATTTCTGTATACTATTGTTACTTATCACTCTGTATTTCTGTATACTATTCTGTTACTGATCACTCTGTATTTCTGTATACTATTGTTACTGATCACTCTGTATTTCTGTATACTATTCTGTTACCGATCACTCTGTATTTCTGTATACTATTGTTACTTATCACTCTGTATTTCTGTATACTATTCTGTTACTGATCACTCTGTATTTCTGTATACTATTGTTACTGATCGCTCTGTATTTCTGTATACTATTGTTACTGATCGATCTGTATATCTGTATACTATTCTCTTACTTATCGCTCTGTATTTCTGTATACTATTCTCTTAATGATCACTCTGTATTTCTGTATACTATTCTGTCACTGATCGCTCTGTATTTCTGTATACTATTGTTACTGATCACTCTGTATTTCTGTATACTATTCTGTTACTGATCACTCTCTATTTCTGTATACTATTGTTACTGATCACTCTGTATTTCGGTACACTATTCTCTTAATGATCACTCTATTTCTGAATGCTATTCTGTTACTGATCACTCTGTATTTCTGTATACTATTGTTACTGATCGCTCTGTATTTCTGTATACTATGCTGTTACTGATCACTCTGTATTTCTGTATACTATTCTGCTACTGATCGCTCTGTATTTCTGTATACTATTGTTACTGATCACTCTGTATTTCTGTATACTATTGTTACTGATCGATCTGAATATCTGTATACTATTCTCTTACTTATCTCTCTGTATTTCTGTATACTATTCTCTTAATGATCACTCTGTATTTCTGTATACTATTCTGTCACTGATCACTAATGTTAGTTATTTTTACAGACCTCCCCTGGGAGGGCTTCTATTGGAAATGGCCCTGTGGCACATGGCAACGGACCCCTTTACATTATCGATGTGGTCATGCCTGACAGGATTTGAGTCATCAGGCTCCAGATCCCGAGGGGCCCGTTTGGTGATGTGGGCCCTGGGCAATCTCCCAGTCTGCCCCTCCTAATGCCGACCCTGCCTGTGATACTAGACAGGCATACATTTGGGGTCATAGAAAATAATGACATGTTAAAAATATGGCTAGCACCCTAACAAAGCATGGAGGCTTATACTCGCATAAAGCAACAGATGTATTGTTTGATCTGTAATTGGACTGCATTTGTTTTTAGCTCCCAGTTCCTATAAAGATTTGGACATGTAATACTAATAAACTAGAAAAACAAAAATATTGTATAACAACAAAAGCAAACATTTATAATGCACTTTACTCACAGAGCACTCCAAGCACAAAATACTTATCACCTATACATATAGTTTTAGTTGTATGCTTATCAAATACAAATATTTCAGATCAACCATGCACACACCAGAAATCCTGTGGTCTGGAAGTCATATAAAATCTTAGCCAAGTGATCGAGCCAAGAAAGATATAAAGAAAAATACCACAATTTCAATGGAAAAGAAATTCTAAGTGTTTATCCAACTGAGTGTTCGAATAACCCTTCTTACTAAAGTTTAGTAACTGTAGATAAGAGACTATCTTATCTTAGGTAAGTGCTGTATTGCCATATTACCAGCAGGTTTACACAAGGCAGTTTTGCTGTGTTTTTAAGTTAAAACAAGAAAGGGATCTGCATTAAAATTGACATGGCAGCTTTGTTCGGCGGGTCATTACAATTACGGAGATACCATATTTATATTGGTTTTATTATGTTTTACCACTTTTACAAAACAAACATTATTTGCATGATTTTCCTGGGGTCTGCCGTTTATAACTTTTTCATGGTTTTGTTGTACTTTTTATTGGTACCAATGTTTGGTATGTATGACTTTTTGATCACTTTTTATCGCTATTTTTTTTAGGGAAAGCAAAGTGACCAAAATACATTAATTTGCACATTGTGGTGTGTATATATATATTTTTTTTACATAGCATTGCTGTAAATCGCACATAGGTTCCCTATGGGAAATGTGCATAGGCAATCAGGAGGCTGTTGCTTAGCCTCCTGGCAACCCCTCGGGCTCCGAAATGTTATCAGGGGGGATCCAAGGGGCGACAGGGGGAGGGGGTGGTGTTATTGCCCCCAAACCCACTGGATGCCGTGATTGCTATTAATTTTTATGCTGAAATGCAGTGGGGTTTCTTTTCTCCAAACAATGCTTCTCACTTAGGTTAACACCAGACATTGCACTTTTACAGTACCAGCAAAGTGAATTGTGGGCAATCTCGTCCACTCAGACTACGCGACTAGATGCTGTCTTTTGCCCTCTTAAATGACGTCACAGTCATGGGTTGTGCCAGCGTCATTATGCATCGTAACACCAGCCTAAAGACAGCAGGGAGTCACGCTGGAGCCCAGGAGAGGGAAGTAATGTTTTTTAAAGTTTGTCACCTCCCCTGGGACTCCAATCATTATACTCGTGCACACCCCAGAGTATAATAATAGCAGTTTCAGTTTGGACATTTTTGGTCGGAACAGAGAATTCAGGACAACCTTGCGAGACAAATCTTGCTGGAGTAACCCCATCAGGTAATGGGCCCTATTTACTTACCGATCCCTGTTCCTGGTCACGGCCACCTCTGCTTCCCCTACTGCTGTCTAGGGGGCCTGTGTATCCCATATCATGTCGCTGTCAGAGATGTCCGTGCTGTAACACACTACCTCATGGAAATATAGGTAGAGACCCTGGAGGTAAGACTGTGAGCACAAAGTAGAGTAACAACAGGAACATATGGTCATATACCTTAGGCTGAATCAATCCTTACTAGTTTTTGCTGTAGACGTTACTTTGAATAAAGTATCTCTTGGTTGGACACATACACAGCTCATGATAAATATAAATAATGGAGTGTTAAGTGGTTAGAGAACAACTGAGAAGTAAATACTGTATTCTATACACTATAACACTGTATACTATACATATTCACGTTTGTATGTGCTGGCATAAAGAAGAGATTTATTTATTGATTTGTAATAACGTTTAGCATTCGTATTTCTTTATAGCTTTCCATACAAAACTGGATATAAAAAAAACAAAAAAAAACTTCATTGCTCTGTTCTTGGGAAAGATCAATGGGGTTTTTAACATGGATAGGCTACATGCAACTTGGAATAAGGAATTGCAAACAAAACGATTCTTCACGATCTGGGGTAACCTTATTCAAATTACACAATTTGCAACAAAGGTAGATCTATACAACACCTTTAGGCTAAAGCCCAATATGCCGAAAATGCAGTGTTTTACAGTACCTGCAAAGTGAATGGGATTCTGGCTAATCCCATCTACACATTTCAGTAAAAAATCTGCAGCGGAAAATCTGCGTTTGCCAATTATACCTGTGGAAACACTGGTGTTTTCCCTATAGGTATAATAAAGGCAGAAAGTCCACAGAAAACTCACTTTTTTTTCTCTTCTTTTTTTCTTTATTCTTTTTTTTTTTTTTTAATCAACAAGGGGCGGGGCTTTTCAAAAAAAAAACAACAACCCAAACAACCAACAAAAAATAATATAATTAATAAAAAAAAAAAAAAAAAAAAAAACAAACCAATTTTGGGGCGCGCCCCCCCGCCGGGGGGAAAAAAAAAAAACAAGCAAAAAAAAAAAAATTTTTTTTTTTTTTTTTATTAAAAAAAAAAGGGGAAAAAACACTATTCAATTATTATAATGGTGATATATATAAAACTTGTCTTTAGTTCATTGTGTAACAATAGTACTGATGTTACAGGAAAAGTTGTATGTATGCATGTTATGTATGTCTACATTTGAATGTATCACTATGTGCTCTTTGATATGTATTAAATAAACCAAGCTAGCCAAGAACACAAACCTTGGCCGGCCCCTGGGGTCCACACACATGCCCCCCCCCCCCACGGGGGGGGTTCTGTTCCTCCTTTTATAAAACCACCAACATATTTTTAAAAACAAACCGGGGGGGGGGGGGGCCGGGGCGCTGCGCAGTAAAGCGCAGGGATCTTGACTGGGGGCGGGCTGTAGGGGGGACCAATAACGCGCTAGGGCGCGAAGAATTGGGGGCGGGGCTTAACCCCGTTCGAATTGACTATGCCGCGCAGCCCGGGAAGCGGCCATTCTGGAGCTGCGCGGCATGCTAACGAGCGGTCAGCTCCCTCCCCCCCCACCTTTTTACTGTAATGGCATCCCTCGATACCATCCTGGAGCAGATCAGAGCTGCTGCCGGCGTCCATGGTGAGGCCTGGCTGCAGGAGCGGCTGGCTGACATTATGCAGCCTGCCGCCCCCCCCCCCCCCATTAACCCTTCACTACCCCCGGAGGCGTGTGAGCGGCGGCGGCCGCGCAGGACTCGCCCGCCGGCACGTTTGAGCCCTGATGAGCCCCCTAGGGCCCGGCGACATAGGAGTCCCTCTCGGGCCCCTCCAGGCCGGGCACCCCCGCTCCACTGCTCAGGCGCGGAGGTCCCGGTCTGGGAGGAATCCTGCCAGTCGCCTGGCCCCTGCGGAGGTGGAGATCCCTGCCACTGGCCTCAGTGGGGGGACCTCCACATCCAGTCTCCATATGGCTACAGCACGTGGTGCAGCGGTCCCCTCCTGTGATGCTCCAGCGGGAGGGGGACTGTGTCTTCAAGTCCCGTCGGTTCCGGCTTTCCAAGTGCCCTTGGTACAGCAGCGGGAAATTCTGAACGACGAGCAGCACGGCGCTGGCCCCTCCTTCACGGCACCACAGCCCCGGTCCGAGGTGCATCCAGTGGTTTCAAGTGCATACGCGGGTGCAGGTCAACCTTCCCAGGGATGTCGGTCGTGCTGCAGCTGTCAGCGGGATGGTTCTCAACAATCAACAGGCGCCAGCGTTCTCCTGTACAGCGACCCAGGTCAGCAGGATGCAGGACCGTCGACTGGTGGGCCCACAGCACCTACGCAGTCTGGTGAGTACCATTCATTGTCGTGTCCGTTTCCTCCTATTCTAATGTCCCAGGGGTTAGGGATAGATAGGCCGGAGTCCCCAGTGGGTGCTGGTGTAGCTTCTGAGGGGATTAGGGAGCTATTGGGTAGCGTGAGGGAGCTACTGTCGCGCTGCGAACAGAGTGTTAGCGGTTCCCCGGTGGCGGCGTGGGTCCCTCCTGCGGTTCAGTCAGTAGCGTCACAGAGTGCGCCGGTGGTAGGGGCTCCGGCGGGTGTCACAGTGTCTGTCCAGACAGATAAAGAGAAGGTTGATTCGGTGAGGCTAGACGACAGGGCTCGGGGGGAGGTTTATGTGTGTTTTGAGGGTCCTCTAGGGGCGCATTTAAAAAAGGAAGTGAGGGAGAAGATTTGGAAGGACGAGTACGTCGAAATCTTTTCCTTGCTCCCTTTAGCTAAATTTAACTTAGACAAGAGTAAGAAGGAGGATAGCAAAAAGAGGAGGAAGAAAAACGTAGGTGGCGCCTGATTCCACAGACTTTTGCTAATTGGCTTCAGGCCTTTGCCATTTTAGCGAGTGTCATTGGTGAAAAGGCTCCTGACAACTGTTCGGGGCTTTTTTGCTATCAGGACTCTATAGGTGAGGCGTATCGGGTGTATGGGGGTCAGACATGGCTGCGGTATGATGAGCAGTTCCGTCAGCGTAAGGCGGTTCGGCCCAGCATACGGTGGGACCAGAAAGATATAGGTTTGTGGCTATCGGGTTATGGCGCCAGCTCGCTTTGGCCAGCCCTTTCCTGGGGCGGCCGGTGGAACCGGCCATGGTGGTCTCAGTTACGGCTCAGGGGGGGCAGGTGCACAGGCCCAGCAACGTTACGGGCTGTGTTGGCAGTTCAATGAAGCCCAATGTAAATTCGGCTTCAACTGTAGATTCAAACATGCCTGTTCATTCTGCGGAGGGGGTGTCCCATGGTGCGGCACGTTGCTTGCGCAAACAAAGGACCAAGGCCTTGCCTAATAGTGGACAAGGGGCAGACGCCGGTGAAGCTGGAAGCCATGCTTCCGTACCTAAATAGTTATGTTAACAGGGAGAGTGCAAAGTTTCTGGTAGAAGGTTTTAGGGAGGGTTTTAGGATTCCCCTGCCGACGCACACAGTCCCCTTTTGTATAACTAACTTGAGGTCGGCAGCGGAACACTCGGGGGTGGTGTCCAAAAAACTGAGGAAGGAGGTGGCCTTGGGGCGCATGGCGGGCCCCTTCGCATCACCCCCTTTGGAAGGTTTAATTGTATCTCCTTTGGGGGTGGTGCCGAAGAAGGAGCCGAATCAGTTTCGGCTCATACATCATTTGTCTTATCCCAAAGGAGCGTCGGTCAACGATGGTATTGCACCCGAGCTTTGTTCGGTAGTATATACCTCGTTTGATGCAGCTGTGCATTGGGTACGGCGTTGCGGTCCAGGGGCCCTCTTAGCTAAGACGGATGTGGAGGCGGCGTTCAGGTTACTGCCGGTACACCCTGACAGCGTTAGGTTACTGGGACGGCGGGTATTACGTGGATCGTTGCCTCCCTATGGGTTGCTCAATATCGTGCGCATACTTTGAGGCGTTCAGCACCTTTTTAGAGTCGGTAATTCGGGATGTGGCGGGGGTTGAGTCAGTGATACACTACCTCGATGATTTCCTCTGTATAGGTCCGGCGGGCTCCGATGTATGCGCGGTTTTGTTGGCAACCGCGCGGTGGGTCGCCAGTAAGTTTGGGGTACCGTTGTCACCGGAAAAGACTGAGGGTCCGTGCACTAGATTGAGTTTCTTGGGCATAGAGCTTGACACTGTGGCAATGGAGTTCCGGTTGCCTGGTGACAAGCTGGTTGATCTTAGAGAGAGGGTGAAGCGTGCTCGTCACATGCGAAAAATTGCGTTGCGCGACCTCCAGTCATTGTTAGGCAGTTTAAATTTTGCCTGCCGCATTATCCCCATGGGTAGGATTTTTTTGTCGCCGGCTGGCAGGGGCCATGAACGGGGTGTCAAATCCACGACACTTTATTCGGCTGGGGGTGATACATCGGGAGGACCTGGCAGTATGGGACACTTTTTTAGACCAGTTCAATGGTAGATCACTGGTCCAGTCAGCAGTGATCGATGTGTTCGATTGTGACCTCTTTACGGATGCGGCAGGGGGCCACGGTTTTGGGGCCTATTACAGGGGGCAGTGGTGCGCCGCTCCTTGGGCCTGCGTCGTGGCGTGAACAAGGTCTGACGCGGAATTTGACTGTACTTGAGTTATTCCCGATTTTAGTCGCGGTGTCCATATGGGGGGGGGGCGTTCCAGGATAAAAAAGTTAGATTTCATTGTGATAACATGTCAGTTGTGTCGGCCATTAATAATGTGACTGCGTCTTCTCCTCCAGTTATCAAGTTGCTTCAGCGTTTAGTATTGCGTTGCTTGTGCCTGAATGCATGGGTGGTGGCAGTGCATGTTCCGGGGGTTAAAAATGACGTTGCTGATTCTTTGTCTCGTTTCCAGTGGGAGCGGTTTCGTGCCCTGGCTCCGGGGGCGGAAGTGGAAGGGATTCCATGTCCTCCAGAATTATGGGACTTGGTTTGCGAAATGCAGGGACATTGATTCAGGCATCGTTGGCCCCCGGCACCTGGGATAAGTATTCAAGGGCTTGGCAGCTTTGGGAGGATTGGGTGGGAGATTTAGGTCAGGTACATACTGATGAGGATAGGGTTGGGGCTTTATTGTTCTTGTTAAGCCGTTGGTCTTCAGATGGATGGTCCGTGGCGAAAGTTAATTATGCGGTAGCGGCGTTGGCATTTGGTTTCAAGTTGAGGGGTTTGGCGGACTTTACCAAACATTTCTTGGTTCAACGTGCGCTTAAGGGGTTCCGCAGGGGCAGGGGAAGTAGTGACACACGGCGCCCGGTTACATTTCAGCTTTTGGAGCGTTTGGGGTTGGAACTGGGCCGTTTTTGTTCTTCGCACTATGAATGCGTTTTGTTTCACCTGGCTTTTTCTCTAGCCTTTTTCGGGGCTCTCAGGGTGGGTGAGTTGGTGTCCGTGTCGACTAAGCGGCCGGGTGGTTTACAGGTGGATGATGTGTACATGGAGGAAGGGGTCCTAGTGGTCAGGGTTCGCAGGTCTAAGACGGATCAGGCGGGGGCAGGGAAGTATCTGCGCCTGGGTGCGGTTGTAGGGTCAGATATGTGCCCGGTGCGTTGTTTGCTTGTTTTTCGGGGGTTGGTTCCAGCTTCTGCGGGCGGTCCCCTCCTGCGTCATGAGGATGGTTCGTTCCTTTCCCGTTATCAGTTCTCGGCTGTTTTTAGGGGTTGTTTGGACTCGCTGGGCCTTGACGCCTCTCGATATGCTCCACACTCTTTTCGCATTGGCGCAGCGACAGAAGCAGCTAGTTGGGGGTTGAGCTCGGAGGTGGTCCGACGTATCGGTAGGTGGGAATCGCAGAGGTATAGATCATACATACGTCCACACCTTGCCCAAATGTGAATCATTGTGTTGTTGGGTATTTTCTCCGCCCTCCCCCTACTTTATTTCTTCTTTCGTAGGCCCTTCTGCTCGGTTAGTCTGGATCTTCGGCCATTCTTTTGTGTTCTGGGGCGCGGAGAGGGCCGGCGTGCGGCGGAATGGTCGGCAGCTGGGGTTCGACAGGGCTGCGGTCGTTGTACGTTGGATTGGAGTCCGAGGTATGGTGTGGAGTCGGGTCATGCCCGAAATCCACAGGTGCACGAGGTTGGATCGGTCTCCGGACATTATCGTGATACATGCTGGTGGCAATGACCTGGGGGTTCGTCCCTTTCGCGATTTAGTGAGGGACATAAAGTATGACCTGTTGAGGTTGTGGTCCATGTTTCCGGGGATTGTTACCGTGTGGTCCGATATTGTACCGAGAAAAACATGGCGGGAGGCTAGGTCTGTTGAAAGGCTCAACAAGGCCAGGATTAAGGTTAACCGGGCTGTTGCGGGGTTTGTGTCCAGGAACGGCGGTGTGTGCGTGCGGCACAAGGAGTTGGAGTCTGGGGAGGGGGAGTTTTGGTTGCGGGACGGGGTCCATCTGAATGCGGTGGGGTATAGATTTGTGGACGCTAGGTATCCAGGAGGGTGTTGAGAGGGCCCTGGAAGTGTGGCGGGTCTCTCACGCTTAAGGGATTAAGGCGTGCTCGCAGTGGCGGGTGGGGTCCTTGGAGTTGGTGGTCAATTGGCTAAAAGGGTGGAGTCAAAGGTAGGCTCCACCTATACATTTGGTGGTAATTGCACATTTTGGTGGATGGCCTGGCGCACGGTGAACGGTTACAGGGTAAATTGGCCCTGGGAGCTGGTACATGGAAGAAGGAGTTCGTCTTTATTCATGGTGCCGCCGAGCCGGTGGTCGCGGCTGGTGGTAAATTTATGGTGTGGTTATGTTAGCGCCAGGCCGGGGGATTGATAGTTTTTTGTAGCTCCAAGGACTCTTACCCAGGTTAAGCGTTTATTGTTAAATTATTTTAAGTTATGCAAATTATAATAAGTTATACTTGTTGTTATTTATTTGTTGTTTGTTAATAAATACGGCTGCTGTGGCCGATTTAATCCAACCCTTTGGTCTTGGTTTATTTCTAAGGGGGTGGGGGGTTTGAGAGCTGGGGGGCAGGGGTCGAGGCTGGAAAAGAGGGGGAAGGCATTTAGGCCCAGCAGTTTGGGTATCAAAGGTGGTGGGGGGTTCATAGGGGGACCCCGTTATCAGCAATGCCCAGTCAGGGGAGACCGGAGCGCTGCGCAGTAAAGCGCAGGGATCTTGACTGGGGGCGGGCTGTAGGGGGGACCAATAACGCGCTAGGGCGCGAAGAATTGGGGGGCGGGGCTTAACCCCGTTCGAATTGACTATGCCGCGCAGCCCGGGAAGCGGCCATTCTGGAGCTGCGCGGCATGCTAACGAGCGGTCCCTCCCTCCCTCCCGTTTTTTTTTTTTTTTTTTTTTTTTCCTTTCTTGGGCTATTTTAACTTGTTTATCTTTTTGCAGGTGGTGTCACGGTGGCCTTGGCGGGTGGGGTCCTTGGAGTTGGTGGTCAATTGGCTAAAAGGGTGGAGTCAAAGGTAGGCTCCACCTATACATTTGGTGGTAATTGCACATTTTGGTGGATGGCCTGGCGCACGGTGAACGGTTACAGGGTAAATTGGCCCTGGGAGCTGGTACATGGAAGAAGGAGTTCGTCTTTATTCATGGTGCCGCCGAGCCGGTGGTCGCGGCTGGTGGTAAATTTATGGTGTGGTTATGTTAGCGCCAGGCCGGGGGATTGATAGTTTTTTGTAGCTCCAAGGACTCTTACCCAGGTTAAGCGTTTATTGTTAAATTATTTTAAGTTATGCAAATTATAATAAGTTATACTTGTTGTTATTTATTTGTTGTTTGTTAATAAATACGGCTGCTGTGGCCGATTTAATCCAACCCTTTGGTCTTGGTTTATTTCTAAGGGGGTGGGGGGTTTGAGAGCTGGGGGGCAGGGGTCGAGGCTGGAAAAGAGGGGGAAGGCATTTAGGCCCAGCAGTTTGGGTATCAAAGGTGGTGGGGGGTTCATAGGGGGACCCCGTTATCAGCAATGCCCAGTCAAACACCGGGGAGGGGAGGGGGGGAGGGAAAAAACAAAAAAAAAAAAAAAAAAAAGGGGGTTTTTTTATTTTTATATTAGTAGGTGGGGGGGGCACCCCACCGACCAGAGTGGTGGGGGGCCGCCGCCGCCCCCCCCCCCCCCCCTCCCCCCCTCCTCCCCTCCCCCCCCCCCCCCCCCTCCCCCCGCCCCCCCCCCCCCCACCACCCCCAGCAAAAAGAAGGAAAAAGAAGAGAATTTTTTTCCTCACCCCGCCCCCACACGCCCCCCCCCCCCCAATTTAAAAACAAATTTCTCTGTGGGAACAAACCCTAACTGGGGAAAAGAAAGAAATAATGTGGTGTTAAAATTTAGCTAAGGGGGAAGGTGGTATTAAAAATAAACTGGGGAAAATATCATTATTTATCCTGATTAACTGATTACCAAAGTTTATCAACTAGAGAGAAAAGAACATCTCACCATGGTAAGTGCTACATTGTATTTTACACAAGGCAGTTTGTGATGTTTTTCTTTTAGCTCAAACAAGAATGAGATACAAAAAAGATAAGTCTTTTGGGCATGTAAACACATTTCGCACAAGTGTTTTAGTAGTTTTTTCATCAGTTTTTGTTTTCAATAGAATTGGAAACTCCATTCCTAGAGCAATACTGATTTTTTGAAAAAATATCATGCATAAAAAAAAAGCTACGTAAGCAAGAAAAAAAAAAATGCTCCAAAACTGCACTTTTGCAGTGTGCTTTATACAGTAATTTCCTATGGCATTACAGGTGTCATCTGTTTGCTACATTTTTTTGTTGCTATGTGAAAACCACCCTAACATACTGTAGGTCGAAAGATGATAAAATAGATGCACATGCTACAGATAAAGTTCCATGCACTGGGACGTAGCTACTGTATAGGGGATGCAGAGGTGGTAGTCACCACCGGGCCCTCTACCCCATAAAATATAGAACTATTCTAAATGGCACTGGGGCTCAGGAGCTTCAAGTTACACCTTTGCCTAAGTAGACATATGGAATAGCACAGGTGATATGAAGAAAACGCTAGTCTTGATAAATCTGCCTCATTGATTTTTGGACAAACTTTTTTTTATGCTGTCTGCTTCAACAGAAAATTGGTCCTTTTTCTGAGTAATTTCTGTTGGCCCGGAGAAATTTGCCCTTAGGGATGTTTTTAATCACATGACATGGATGACACAAATGTACATGCAATATTGTGTTGCCCACTGTGGGATTTAATGTCTGTATTACTGATAACTCTTTCCCCAGAGACAGTGAGATGCAGATCCTAAAAGGGAACAGTAAAATGGTTGTGGTGGGAAATGAAGCTTACATTATAATTTTTATCATTAATAAAATCAATAAATGTAAATATGTCACAGACACGACCTCCAAAAATAAGGTAGATGTCATTCATTTAATGTCCATACCAAAAAATGTCTGAAAAAAAGGATTGGTCTTAAAAACATGCAATGGGGAAAATTTTTGCTCCCATTGACGCCTGCCTTAACTGCAAATAAAATTTCTGATTAAAGTATAAATAATTATGGTGTACAAAATAATCTAAGCACTGTACCTATTAAAAAAATGTATAGTAGCAATAACAGCTAGATCTTGAGTTATACTAGAATACAACGAAGAGAAGTCACCAGTAAGCCAATGGAAATCTGATTGCTATCTCTACGGACTGAGGCACATGCTTAGAATCCCTAAGATATCCCAGTATTTCCCAGAGGTGGAAAAACTTGCTTATGAATTTTGGGTTGTGAATGAAAAACTGCGGTCACTTGGTGTGGCATCAGCTAGAAATCCTTAAGTTTAGGGGTCAAAATGCCTCTAGCCACACCCTCATCAAATAACTTTGACTTTGTAATTTCAAATGTATCCAAGGAGTCACCAGGTTGTCTGCAGTAAGGGATTTCAACCAATAACATATTAAGATTAAGTTGTTTATAGAGGGAAGAATCCATAATAACCACTTTAACCCCTTTATTTGCAGCACAGACAGCCCACAATTTTGGGAAGAGTGTAGTCAGATTGATACACAGGGTGACAGTAATAACTGTGGAAAATACACCAGCCACATTATTGTTACCCAAACTACTGGGCTCTATTAAAACCTTCACCCATACACTGATTGCCTTCATGCCCACTGCAGACAGGACATGTCTCTGTAAATGCACAAGAACCCCAACCATATTGGAGTGGTACCAAGAGATTCTCTTTAACTCCTTAAGAATGAGGGAGAGAGCAGTGTAATACATTTTGTATTGGCAGAGTATAATATATGCAGTACAAGTAGTAGAGAGAAATAAAGTACATGTAGTACAGACAAAGACCAGTACAATACGTGTAGTACAGGTAAAGAGCAGAACAATACATGTAGGACAGGTAGAGAGCAGAACAATACATGTAGGACAGGTAGAGAGCAGTACGATACATGTAGGACAGGTAGAGAGCAGTACGATACATGTAGGACAGGTAGAGAGCAGTACGATACATGTAGGACAGGTAAAGAGCAGTACGATACATTTAGGACAGGTAGAGAGCAGTACGATACATTTAGGACAGGTAGAGAGCAGTACGATACATTTAGGACAGGTAGAGAGCAGTACGATACATTTAGGACAGGTAGAGAGCAGTACGATACATGTAGGAAGTTACAAGTTGCTTGGGGTATGTCTCTATCAGTTTTGCACATCGAGAGACTGAAATTCTTGCCCATTCTTCCTTGGAAAACAGCTCGAGCTCAGTGAGGTTGGATGGAGAGCGTTTGTGAACAGCAATTTTGAGCTCTTTCCACAGATTCTCGATTGGATTAAGGTCTGGACTTTGACTTGGCCATTCTAACACCTGGATACGTTTATTTGTGAACCATTCCATTGTAGATTTTGCTTTATGTTTGGGATCATTGTTTTGTTGGAAGATAAATCTCCGTCCCAGTGTCAGGTCTTTTGCAGACTCCGCAAGGTTTTCTTCCAGAATGGTCCTGTATTTGGCTCCATCCATCTTCCCATCAATTTTAACCATCTTCCCTGTCCCTGCTGAAGAAAAGCAGGCCCAAACCATGATGCTGCCACCACCATGTTTGACAGTGGGGATGGTGTGTTCAGGGTGATGAGCTGTGTTGCTTTTACGCCAAACATATCGTTTTGCATTGTGGCCAAAAAGTTTGATTTTGGTTTCATCTGACCAGAGCACCTTCTTCCACATGCTTGGTGTGTCTCCCAGGTGGCTTGTGGCAAACTTTAAACAAGACTTTTTATGGATATCTTTGAGAAATGGCTTTCTTCTTGCCACTCTTCCATAAAGGCCAGATTTGTGCAGTGTATGACTGATTGTTGTCCTCTCTGCAGTTCATCCAGAGTGATCATGGGCCTCTTGGCTGCATCTCTGATCAGTCTTCTCCTTGTTTAAGATGAAAGTTTAGAGGGACGGCCGGGTCTTGGTAGATTTGTAGTGGTCTGATACTCCTTCCATTTCAATATGATCGCTTGCACAGTGCTCCTTGGGATGTTTAAAGTTTGGGAAATCTTTTTGTATCCTAATCCGGCTTTAAACTTCTCCACAACAGTATCACGGACTTGCCTGGTGTGTTCCTTGGTCTTCATGATGCTCTCTGCGCTTTAAACAGAACCCTGAGACTATCACAGAGCAGGTGCATTTATACGGAGACTTGATTACACACAGGTGGATTATATTTATCATCAGTTATTTAGGACAACATTGGATCATTCAGAGATCCTCACTGAACTTCTGGAGTGAGTTTGCTGCACTGAAAGTAAAGGGGCCGAATAATATTGCACGCCCCACTTTTCAGTTTTTTATTTTTTACAAAAGTTAAAAAATAACCAATAAATTTCGTTCCACTTCACAATTGTGTCCCACTTGTTGTTGATTCTTCACCAAAAAATTTAAATTTTATATCCTTATGTTTGAAGCCTGAAATGTGGCAAAAGGTTGAAAATTTCAAGGGGGCCGAATACTTTCGCAAGGCACTGTATATTCTGATAGATATGACTTTCATTTTGCTGTTGATCAAGCTGTATAAGGGCATATTTTTTGCAGGATAGGCTATAGTTTTGATTGGTATCCTTTCGGGATGCTTTTTTTTTTTTTAACAAGATGAACAGAAACAACAATTTTGATATTGTTTTTTAAATATATTAATGCTGCTCACTGTGCGGGTTAAATTACAAGATAACCTTTTAATTCAGGTCTTTACAGACATGGCAATATAGATTTTATAGATTGTACAGATTTCATTATGATTTTATTTTTTAACACTATGTGTCAGGGGAAAAGCAAAATTTTTTTTGCTTTTTTAAAAAAAATTTCAAACATTTAACTAAATGTTTTTTAGCCCTACTAGAAGATATGAATATGGGTTTTGTTGATCACCTGTGTCACATGAATCTGACTGTGTGTCAGCTGTGTGTAATGAAAAATATTTCTCAATATTTATCCAAAAGAGTTTAACTAACCCTTATTACCAAAGTTTGCCAACTGCAGAGAAGAGAACATCTCATCATGGCCAGGGCCGGTTTTAGACAAAGTGGGGCCCTGGGCAAAATTAAAAGCGGGGCCCCAAATGCTGATATGCAAACAACACCATCGTCTTGCAGTGGCAACCCCTATAATAACGCCTCCTTTCTGCCAACAAAAAAGTAATAACAAGCACCATTTTACCACACACAATTCAAATGAGCACCTTTGTACCACCTAATAGATTTTTGCACCCAGTCATCAGTTATTATAGCGCCTCCTTATAAATATTACACCTTTTATCAGTAATAGCTCCCTTATAAATGATAAATAGTGCCCTGTATCAGTAATATTCCCCCTTATCAGTAACAGACACCCCGTAAAAATAATACTGCTCCCTTATAAATAATAGCCCCCTCATAAATAATAGTTACCCTTATAAGTAATAGTCCCCATTATCACTAATAGCCCCCTTTATAAATAAGCCCACTTAACAATTATACCTCCCTTATAAAAAGTTCCCCTCTTATAAATAATAACTCCCCCCTTATAATGGATGCCTTATAAATAATAGTTCCTTCTTATAATAGCCCCCTCATACTTAAGTTTCCCAATTATATATAGTAATCCACCCTTATATATAATAGTTCTCTGTTATACAGCGTCGGACTGAAGGGCCTTAGGCCCACCAGAGGATCTTGTTCTGGGGCCTCACCCAACAGCTTCCTGCTAATAGCCTACACCCCGGCTCCTTCACTGAAGTCTTACATATGTGCTGACTATCTGGTGTTACTGAGTATGTTCACAGTATAGTCAGACCCTAGAGTACTGTGCAGGCCCCAATAACTCCATGGCCAGCTCATGTACAGTACTGTATGGGGAATGACATGGACATGGGGCACTACACGTATGTGCAAGATTATAGTGAGGGAGCTGTGATGCAGACATAGCACACAGGGCTGCCAGCAGGAATTGTGAGCCCCCCCCCACAGTATAATGCTCCACATGGTATATAATGCTCCACAGTATAAAATGCTCTCCTGAGCCCCCCATAGTGGCCCCACATGGTGTGTAAGGCTCCACATAGTATAATACTCCAGTGGCCCACACAGTATACTACCCCTTAGTGGCCCCAGACAGTGCAATATGCTCCCCAGCAGCCCCACACAATATAATATGCTCCATACAGTATAATATGCACCCCACAATGCCCCCCCCAGTATAATGTTCCAGTGGCCTAACACAGTATAACATGCTCCATAATGACCTCCACACAGTATAATATACTCCCCAGAGGGGTTCCCCCAGTATAATGCTCCACAGTGGTCCCACACAGTATAATATGTTCCCCACAGTCTCCCCCAGTATAATGCTCTACAATGGCCCCACAGAGTATCATATGCTCTCGAAAAGCCCCACACAATATAATACACACCACAGTGTCCCCACACAGTATAACAGGCTCCCCACACTGTCCCTTCCCCCAGTATAAAGCTCCACAGTGGCCCATAGTATAATATGCTCCCCAGAGGGCCCCGGCTAGTATAATGCTCCACAGTGCCCCCTCCAGTATTTTGCTCCACAGTGGCCCCACGCAATATATTATGCTCCCCAGAGCGTCCCCCCAGTATAATGTTCCACAGTAGGCCCCACGCAGTATAATATGCTCCCCAGTGGGCCCCCTAGTATAATGCTCATTAGTCTCCCCCGAATAAAGCCCCACACAATATATTATGCTCTGCTGATGGCCCCTCCAGAATAATGCTCGACAGTGACCCCACTCAGTATAACATGCTCTAGAAATGGCCTCCACACAGTATAACATACTGCCCAGAGAGGTTTCCCCAGTATAATACTCCACAGCGGCCCAAAATAGTATAATATGCTCTCCAGAGGCCCCCCATTATAATGCTCCACAGTGGCCCAAAACAGTATAACATGCTCTCCAGAGCCCCCCACCCAGTATAATGCTCGACAGTGGCCCCGCACAGTATAATATACTGGAGAGCCCCTCTGGAGAGCATATTATACTGTGTGGGGAAACCATGGAGCATTATACAGGGGGGGGCTCTGGAGAGCATATTATACTGTGTGGGGCCACCGTGGAGCATTACACTGGGGGGGGCTCTGGAGAGCATATTATACTGTGTGGGGCCACTGTGGAGCATTCTACTGGGGAGGGGAGCCCACTGGAGAACATGTTATATTCTGTGGGGCCTCTATGGAGTATTATAAAGTGGGGGGCTCTGGAGAGCATGTTATATTCTGTGGGGCCACTTTGGAGCATTATACTGGGGGGCCCCTCTGGAGAGCATAATGCTCCAAAGTGGCCCCACATAATATAACATTATCTCCAGAGCCCCCCCCCACATTATAATTTTCCACAGAGGCCCCACAGAATATAATATGCTATCCAGAGGGCCCCTTCCCCAGTGGCCCCAAACAGTATAATATGCTATCTAGAGGGGGCCCCCCAGTATAATGCTCCACAGGGGCCCTACAGTGCTATTATTATATTCTGGGGTCTCTTCAGACCCCAGAGTATAATAATCGAAGGCCCGGGGGAGGTGAGGGAAAATAACAAACAGTTATACTTACCTTGTTCTTACCTCTGCTGGGCCTCCTCGCGCTGCTCCACTATCCCCGCCGGCTTCCTCTTCTCTGCGGCTCACGTCACGCGTTGTGGACATCACCGGTGAGGCCTGTGATTGGGCCTCAGCGATTACGTGAGGCAGGCTATCAGCGCGCCCCACGTGATCGCTAAGGCTGAGGCCTGGCCTCAGCGGTGATGTCCGGAACACCAGATGATGACGTCAGACGCAAGGACAGGTGAGTAAATATGTTTGTTATTTTTACTCACCTCGGAAAGGGGCCCTGCGGTCCCTTTCTGTTATTGTTTTGCCCGGGCCTGACTCCGGGATCCAGAGTCATCAGGTTCCGGATCCCGGGGGCCCCTTTGGGGACGGGGTCCTGGGCAATTGCCCAGTTTGCCCCCCCCTAACGCCGGCCCTGATTATGGCAAGTTCTATCTTGTATATTAACCTTAGGTTTACACAAAGCAGATTCTGATATTTTTTTTAGCTTCAATAAGAAAAGAATGCAAAAAAGGGAAAAGTAGTTAGGCGTTTTGGGGTTTATAAAAAAAAAAAATTCCTCACATGTTTTATGTGTGCGGTTTTTTTTTGTTTGTTTGGGGGTTTTTTTTGGGGGGGGGAGGGATTTGCTGTCGAGTGAATGGGGGCTATTTACATGACCATTATTTTAATGGTCCGTTGTAACAGACTGTCAAAATATAGGTCATGTCCTATTTTTGTCCGTTTTAATGGACACCTCCATACACTCAAATGTGCAAGACGGTCGTGAAAAATGTCCATTTATCTCATCTAACAGGAAGTCTACTAGCCTATTCCTATGTTTTTTAATCTCAGTACCTAAAACAATAATTTCCCCCTTATAAAATCCTTCCCATACTATTAAACATCAGGGGTTAGCTTAGACTCAAAGAACACTTTAAGCTCGGAACTGATTGTAGAGATTGTCTCTTCGCTGTCTAACAAAGTTTTATTTAAAGGGGTTTTCTGGGCAAAAAATCTTTTTTTTTCAAATAAAGGTCTGTTAGTGCTATTAATGGGTTAATAAGTGCACCCAAATACCTTTAGCCGTGTTTTGAGGTGTTTCTGGGTGTCTCTGGGAGCTCCTGGTATCTTCTGCATTTGTTTACATGGTTCAGCCTCCCGGTATGTAACTTCCTCCCTAACCCCTCTCACCTTACTCCCCCCTCCTACCTAACTCCCCACTCCTTCTTCACTTCCCCCTTCCTCTCTCCCTCCCTCCTCTTTCTCTCTCCCTCCCTCCCATACACCCCCCTCCCTGTCTCTCTAGCTATCCTACCCTTCACTACCTACTCAGCCCAAACCCCGACCCCATTATGTACTTACTTTCCACGCTACTTCCTGCGAGACAGCTCCTCCTTCTTTACTGATTCTGCAGGCGCGCGCTCTAGAAGCCGCGCAGAAGAGAAGAGGGCGCGCCTGCAGAATCAGTAAAGAAGGAGGAGCCGTCTCGCAGGAAGGAGCATGAGTATAATGTTGTGGATGGGGGGAGGGGTAGTAGTGATGATCCGTTTCTGGAAATGGGAAAACAGATCGTCACCGGATAAGAAAATGTACCTGGGGCGGTCACATGACTATACATTTTTGATTAATCATGTTATTTAGAAAGTAGGAGGGTGTTTAGACTAGTGTAGGGATTTCCAGTTATCCCGGACAAACCCTTTAACCAAACATCAAAGACAACAAGAACAGCATGTTAGTGGCAAAGTACAGCTAATGATTTACTTTTCACTAAAGTTTGACTTTGAAAACAAATATTGCTCGCTAGCATATCTGGAAGCGCATCGTGAAATTGTGAAGAGAGCTGGCCTCTAGTATCAGACTGGAAATCATTCTTAATGTCATCCACAGAAATAATGCATAGCAACACTGTATATTAATACATAATACACAAATTGTCACACATTATCAGAGAAAATGATATGTTTACCATTTAAATGCAATTTAAAAGGATTTTTCTGGCACTATGATATTGAAGACCTAGCTTTAGGATAAGCGATCAATATCAATACTCCTGGGGTTCAATAAACAGCACAACCACGATCAGCTGTTTGAAGCACAGCATTGCTTATCTGTCACATGGCCTGGTTAATGAACCAATCAAATGAATGGAACTAAACTGCAATACCAGACACAGTCACTATACAATGCATGTTTCTGTGCATGGTAAGCACAGAAGAGACTACAGCCAAATGATTGGTGGGAGTGCCAGGTGTCAGACCTCCACCAATCTGATCAAACATGTCTGGGATAAACTCAAGTTTATCCTAAGATATAATAGAAATAATATAAAGGCAGACTAGATGGACCATGAGCTCTTTTTCTGGGATCAATCTTTGTTTTAATTTTAGCAGATGCCTATTAAGGCAGTTTCTGGCTCAAGTTTGCAAAAAAGTATGAAAAGTGGACATTAGAAGATTGCTAATGGGTGATTTGGAGCGATGTCATGAAAGTCAATAGATGATGGGTGCAAATGGGTCAATAGACTTATAAGTCAATAGGCGTATGCTCTGATGGGGGCAAATGGGTCTGGAGGGAAAAGGGGACTAACAGATCTGAAGGAACTGTCAAGTTTGGTGGAGGAAGCCTGATGATATGGGGTTGTTCCACAGCCAAAGGGGTTGGAAACTTGACAGGATCGATGGTGGTCTCAATGCTGAGCTATATGTGAATATCCTACAAGACGAGTTACTTCGTACACTCGAGTACTATGGGTATGAAAAGGACGATATAGTGTTCCAGCAGGACAACGACCCGAATCATATGTCGACATTAGTGAAGAAATGGTTCAATGACAATGAAGTAGAGGTGCTGGATTGGCCGCCACAGTCCCCAGACCTCAACCCAATTGAGCAGTTGTAGGTATAGTTGAAGAAAAAGCTGTATTCGTACCCAAGTGAGTCGACCAGTATGCACCAACATTGGGAACATGTAGAAGAGACCTGGGATCAGATTTCAGTCAAGAAATGCTTGAATCTGATAGAGAGCATGCCCAGAAGGAATCAGGCAGTGTTGAAAGCCAAAGGTGGATATACAAAATACTAAAAATTAAAAATTTGATTTTTAGGAGCAAAACAGTAACAATACCATTACATGATAATAATTTGCATAACTAATCATATGCTAAATAGATGCAACTCAAATTTACGTATGAAATAGCCAAGATGATTGTCTATAAAAAGATGGTAGTCTCATGTTAGAAGCTGTAGTGAATGGTGAGATATGGAGAAAGTCAAAAGTTCAAAACATTGTTACCCTTTTGCTCATCAGAGTACGGCCCTTTTTATTTTGACCCCACACAGTGATATGTTAGGCCGCTACCTATTGTATTATTCCAATTTACTCACCGATCCACGCTCCTTCCCTTCTGTGCCCGGCTGTTGCCAAACAGCAGTTTATACCCATGTATGGCATTGTTAAGTACATTATCCTGAGTACAACAGTGTCATACATGTGGGCATAAACTGCCGTTTGGGCACACAAGAGGGCGCAGATGTCAAGGAGCGCTATGTGTTTTGGAGCGCAGATTTAGATTGTTGGTTTTTGGACGCCGTGTCACATTTGTAGAGAGTCTTCTTGGGGAATTCCAATTTACTGGCACCTCCAGGGCACCGCAAAACAACATGTCATCCAGAAAATCCCTCTAAATCTATACTTCAAAAGCTAAAAAGCGCACTGCTCCTTCCCTTCTGAGCCCTGATCCAGGATGCAGATGCCACTGCTGACTTCTACAATGCCACCATTACTTCAGCCCTTGACTCTGTGGCCCCCTTCACAAACACCAGAGCCTGACCGATCATTAGGCAACCCTGGCACACTGACCTAACCAAAAAAACTGAGACATGCCTCGCGGGTTGCAGAATGCATCTGGAAGAAAAGCCACTCCCAGGAGGACTTCATCAGATAAAAAGAGGCAGTTCTCACATTCAAGAATACACTCACCTCTGCAAAGCAGGTCCACTTCACCACACTAATATTTGCCCTATCCCGCAACCCAAACAGCTATTCACTACCTTCAACTCCCTTCTCCGCCCTCCTGCACCCCTGCCAACGTCACAACCTATACACAATGGAGTGAATGGAATGATCCACAAATACAAACAGGTATAAGACCTGCTCCATATTTTGTGGCTCTTCACTACGGCCCGGACACACAGCTGCAAAAAACTACGGCGATGTATATGGGCCCATAGAAATGTAGGGGAAGGGGAAGGTTATTTTACTAAACCTTGACATATGCCTAATTAAAGGAATTGTCCAGAATTATAATCAATAGACTTCATTCTGTAGACAGAGCAACACTATTGTCCAGGGGCTTGGTTTTGCAGTTTAAATTCAAGCCAAGGCAATACCAGACATATTCCATGGGCAAGTGTGGTGCTGTTTCTATTGAAATGTGCAGACTTTTTTTTTTTTTAATAATCCTGAGAAAACTTTTTAGGATGAAGACACATATGGAGTTTTTGTTGCATATTTTGCTACAGTTTTTAGTTTTTGAGCCAAAGCTAGGAGTGGGTTAACAAGGAATGCGAAATATAAGGGGGTCACTTATGTCGCTCTTTCCTGTTAAATCAGCTCCAAGCCAGGAGCTCAAAAATACTCCAGCAAAATCTGTAACAAAAAAAGCTACAAAAGCTCCATGGGTGTTTTCAGCCACAAAGATCAAGATCTCACTGTCCACTATTATAAATTACCATTTTTAGAATAAACAACATATGTATACTTTAATATATATACACATTATGGCCAATAAACCGTAACATCGCGGACATTTGTATTCCAATGTATTTTCATTTTCTAGGATGCATTGAAGAAGGAATCATTTATAAATATAGCTCATCCTGGAGAACAGACAACTGCATGGACTGTAATTGTTCATATGATGGGTCAATAAGTTGCTGTCAAGTGTAAGATGTTGAATTTTGAATTTAAAGGGTTACTAAATAACTCTTTGTTCACACTGGGAAATACTGAATGCATTCAAAGACTTCTACAAACCCAATGTTTGCGAAAATAGTGTCCTGTTAGCATATGCCTGGGTGGTACTGTATGCATTGGCATACTTATTTCAGGGAAGGAATTACACCAGGGAGAGGAGATGATCACATGTTTGTTGTTTTCATCTACTTTGTGCAAATACATCTGTCAAGTTAAGGAGTGATTACAGAACAAGGAGGAGTACTTATGTATATTTAGTACTTAGCTGTCAGTATTAGAGCAGTAGTTTGTTTATTACCCTGCTTTCCCAGAACCCTGAAAGGCAAATCTGACATCGCATGAAAAAATTACAATGTAAGGAGGGAGGTTTATTTAGGTAGATTTTGATTAAGCAGTCTCTATTAGAGTTTACCAAGGCATATTACGCAGCTTTCCTGGGACCTTGAAAGGACTATCTGGCAAGTTATTGAACAATTACAGAGCTAGGAGGGGGACTTATTTAGGCATATTTAGTATTCAGTAGTCCCTATTACATGATTGTCTTGAAAGGCATGGGACAATTATTGAGATACGTGGAATTTATTTAAATATAGTATTTAGCATTTCATATTACAGTTTCACATGTTATGCTTTCCCAGAACCCTGATAGGCAAATCTATGTGGCATGATTTGGGAGCAGGCAAGGGAATTCATTTAGATATATTAAATATTCAGGAGTCTCTATTACTGCATTACCTGGTATGTTACCCAGCTTTCCTGGGATCCTGAAAATAAACTCTGTAAATCCCTAACATTATTTTGGAGCAAGGAGGGATATTTATTATATATTATTTTTCTAGATTCAGAATTCATCAGTCACTATTACAGCACTAACCTAATATTCTACCCAGCTTTGCCAGGAGCCTCGAAAGCACATGTGACAAGATATGGCACAATTTTGTAGCAAGGAATTCGATTTGTTTAGATAAATATAGTATTCAATATTCCCTATCACAGCTACACAACTTTCCCAGAGCCATGAAAGGCAAATCTAGCAAGCTTTGGCATGATTGTGCGGGAACTAATTGTGGGTATAGACTCAGCGCCTATGGCGGCCTGCATATTTAAACACCCAAGATAATAGTACGGCGGATGTCGGGAAGGGGTTAACAATACCCTACTTATAAAGTTTCCCTCTCATAAATAAAAGTGACCACATTATAATAGCCGCCTCTATATATATATATATATATATATATTGTTCCCTCTTATTATAAGCCTATTATAAATAGTTCTTCCCTTATAAAAATAGCTTGCCTTATGTTTCCCACTTATAATAGCCCCCTTATATTTAATAGTTTCCTTCCTTATAAATAATAGCCCCCTTATAAATAGTTCCTCTCTAATACATAATAGCTCCCTTAAATATAACAGTCTCCCACTTATAAATAACAGTTCCCCGTTTATATATAACAGACTCCTCCTTATATATAATAGTTCCTCCCTTATACATAATAGCCCCTTATATATAACAGTCTCCCCCTTATAACAGCCACCTTATATAAAATAGTTCATCTCCTATAATACCCCCTCAGACCCCAGAGTATAATAGGTGGAGACCCAAGGGAGGTGTAAAAATTAAAAAAAATGCCTCAAGCACAGGAGAGTGCCAGGCGTCGAGGTAATGGAAGGTGAGTGTGAATGTTTTTTATTTTTCCACCTCCCCTGGGCCTCTACCTATTATACTCTGGGAACTGAAGACACCCCAGAGTATAATAATGTCACTTTAACTTTGGCATGACTTTGGATGTGTTTGCCTTAGAGGGCTAGAGTATAATGTGGCGGTCATTTTAGTTCGCCTGAGATGAATCTCCATTTTTTTACAAAACCAAACAATTTGGAATATTTGGGTTGAATCTGGTTCAGGATGGGTTGGTTTGCCCATCTCTGATAAGAACCTCATGTTAATTTTTATAAATTTTGCTGAAAAGCAGAAGATCAATCTATAATATTAGGAAGTGCGGTCCATATCTTTTTTTTTCTCCGATGTTGCATGGCAATACTGACCGCCCAATACTACAACTAATACTGTCCAGAACTGCTCCCATTCGGCCCAGGTGTTTTTAATTAGCAGAAGACTACATAAGGGAGCCTTCTATTAGCTCTTAATTCTCTGACTGAGGGCATATGGTAAGGTGAATTTGGCCCAGAGCCTGACAGCAGAATTTTTTTCTGTCTCTTTGATTGTGTAAATCCATTTAAATATGTGTATACCTTTATTGACACTTATATGTACTTAAATGTGTTACTCATGGTATGTATTATGACTTTGGATGTAAGCTTAATGCTGTAGGCCTAGTATAGTTCTTATTCTTTTAGTATTCATCAGCTTTAACTGTTGCTGCTTCTTTAGGCTAAAACTATTTAAACTGTTCAGTATACATGTTCTTTATACTATGACTATGGGCACTGAAAAGCATCAGCGTTCCTGTATGATTTTATTTTTCCCATCAAATGTGCTGGACTCTGCTCATAGTACTGCTGTTTTCTGAGCTGCCTGCACTTACTTGCTGGCTGATCTTGTCTGGTCATTGGAGCTTTGGTAACTGTTAAGCTACATAAGAGTGTACTTGTAAGAGACAGCCAATGTTGTCTTAAGCTTCATTTGTCTGTATAAACTGTTAATGTTGAATGTATTTCTGTGATTCTGTTCCTTTAAGACAGCAGCCATTGTAATTGTGACATGATGCTGGAGTGAGACCCCCCCCCCCTTTTATGTCAGCCTGCCTGTTCTGCAGACAGAGTGTGAGGAGAGCAGCAGGAAGTGACGAGACAGAGAGCAGCAGCCATCTTGGCAAGTGTTGTATTGAACTGGTGTGGAGATTTTTCTGTACAGCTAAGCTGTATCTTGGTCCAGAGACAAACAGAGTGTAAAGAGACAACAGGACTAGTGAGTCCACGTGAAAGGAACTGTGCTCAGTGGCTGATCAGTGAGACTGACATTGTGACTGTGTATTTGGATACCACAGATAGAGACTCGCAGTGCTGTTGATGTACTGGACAGCACCTGCTAAATCCCGGCTTACATCCCAGCTCAGTGTATGGATTCGGCAGGACTGTCAGTGTGCTGAGTGGAATCTGCTGTTGGATTACATTGCATTCAGTTGGTTTCCCTGTCTGTTAAAGAGGACTTCATTTCTCCCAAGATCCTGATAACCGTGAGGAGAGGACGCTTCACTATAAAAGAAAGGACCGACTTTGGGCCCCACCGCGCGCTTCTACGGACTGTAAGCGGTCCACCTGGACCACTGGGGAAAAGGGGGTGCACCCAAATGGGAAGTCAGGGTCAGTTAGGGATAGTTTTGAGTATATTGTTCATTCAGTGTCCATACTGCAGAAGTGGACAGAGTAAAAGTAGAAACCATTGCAGAATTTGCCTTGAAATTGTTCATGCTATATTGTATATTTTGCTTGTCTTTAGCCCTGTCATTTTACCTTTAACTAGCCTTTATTAACTTATAGTAAATATATATTTTTTTTCTTGAACTACCGCGTGTGCGTTCATTTCTGGTTGCGGAGTCCAAACCACCTGCCTTGCTCTCGGTTCACAAATTGGCGTAGTCGGCAGGATCCGCTTACCAGAATGGACGGTGACGCACCCGTTCGGGAGAATGGTGCTGGAGGAAGAATGCCAGCAGGGGCTATAATGAGTCAGTTAGCTAAATTTGATGGCAATAATATGTCAGTGAGTATGTGGGTGGAACAGATACGAATGATACAGCGAATGTACCAGACCGCACCAGAAGTACTAGTAGAGCTAGCAATATTGACATTACAAGGGGATGCTAAGACCACGGTGATACTGAGGCCATTTGAACAAAGGCAGACATTTGAGCAAGTAGTCCAGATTCTAGAAACCATCTATGGAGAAACTGCATTGCTGGGGTCTCTGCAGGCTCGGTTCTTCCAGAGGGTACAACAGGAGAATGAAAGCCTTCCCCAATATGCAAATGCCCTACAAGAACTGCTCCGAGATATTCAAAGGAAGGAAAGAGGGGGCTCGCCAGCCTTCTGTAACCCTGATCGGACTCTCCGTGACCAGTTTGTCCTGGGGATACGTGACGGCAGTTTAACTGTGACTATGCAGGATTTTATACGACGAGAGACTGATGCTAAATTCCATGATGTACAGGTAGAGGCCATCTCCCGTGCCAATAGTATGGTCCCGAGGCCGCAGACCGCAGTTGGAGTTACTTTGTCACAGGGGGCTAGTTCTGGCTCAGAGACAGTAGAAAAAGGGACGGTTAAAGAAATTCTCACAGTAATGCAGAAACTGCAAGAACAAATGGAACACTTGCACACTCGTTGTGATGAGCAGTCTATGAAAATTGCAGACTTCCAGAAGACTGGAGATGAAAGGGTGAGCCATCCACACCCAGCAAGTCAGAATCACCCACCACCCCGCTGGAGGGGTGAGGATAGGACCTACCGAAGGGGTCCAAATCATTTAGTGCAGTGCTCAGGAGAAATCGAAGGGGCTTACCGAAGGGGCCCAAACAGATGGCCAGAACGACGGGGGATACGCTGCTGGGAGTGTGGACGGATGGGCCACGTTGCTGCTAGATGTCCAGAGCAGCGACAAACTTATGAGAGACCGCCGTTAAACTGAAGTCCCCTGCTGCTGAAGGGCGTGTAGTAGGGGAGACTGACAAGGAGACTATGTGGGGAGAATGCCCTGATGATGACCTGATCGCTGCAAGTCCTGTCATACAGGTGGAAATGGAGGGTATTCCGGTTACCGGGATGATTGACACGGGTTCCCAAGTAACGACCTTGAGTAGAGACTGTTATGAACGGTACTTCCGGCAACATGTGAAATATGATCCCCATACATTCGTACGAGTGGTCGCAGCTAACCAGTTACCAGTTCCGGTCGTGGGAGTGGCCTGGATGAATGTCCGGGTATGTGGCCAAGATCTAGGTAGGAAAGGCATTGTGGTGGTACAGGAGTCACATGAAGTAAAGGTCCCTGTCATTTTGGGGATGAATGTGTTAAAAGAATTAGATCAGATCCTCTTTGAAAAGAAAGGTCACGGTTATTGGAAAGAAACCACCACCCATCGGCCTACTCAAACAGCTTTCCAGCGGCTGATCCGGACATGTGGCTTACAGAAAAGTTCAGATGCGCAGCGTCCTCTGGCTCGAATTTCAGTTCCTTTGCATACAAAAGTTACTCTGCCACCCAGTCGGGAGACAATAGTGTCCATGCCCGTAGGCACCTGTCGGAAACTAGAGGGCATAGCTGTGTTGGTAGAACCACTGCAGGCAGCCGAAGGAGGTGTTGATCCGCTAGTGGCCCGTTCCTTGGCAATAGTTCGCAATGGAAGAGTACCACTTCGATGTGTAAACACTCAGGACCGGAGTGTGGACCTGACCCCAGGGAGGCTGCTGGCTAACATCTATGTGACTCCGGAGGAAGTAAGGAAAGTAACTCCAATGCAGCTGAAGCCGACTGAAAGGGATGAGTGGACCGTAACTGTGTCCATGGGAGAAGATGAGGAACCCACCTCTGAATGGAATGGCTGTGCAATTCGAGAACAGATGAAGATGGATGTAAGTTCATGTTCTCTGGAATGGGTGCAGAAGGTAGATGAGCTGTTGTGGGAGAACCAAGCCACCTTTGCACGGTATGCTGAAGATTTTGGATGTACCACAGGGATCTACCATGAGATTCCCACAGGAGACACCCCTCCAATTAGAGAGCGCTACCGACAAATTCCTCCACAGTTGTATCAGGAAGTGAAAGAACTGTTAGCTAAGATGCTACAGGGTGGGATCATCCAAGAAAGCCAGAGTCCCTGGGCGGCTCCTGTGGTGTTAGTAAGAAAAAAAGATGGGTCCATCCGATTTTGCGTAGACTATCGGAAGTTAAACGCTTGCACCGTACGAGATTCCTACCCCTTGCCACGGATTGAGGAGTCCCTCTCAGCGCTAGGGAGAGCCCGGTACTTCTCCTCACTAGATCTGGCTAGTGGGTATTGGCAGGTGCCGATGGCCACAAAAGACAAGGAGAAGACGGCATTCATCTTGCCCATGGGACTATACGAATTTAACCGGATGCCCTTCGGGTTGACAAATGCACCCGGAACGTTTCAGCGGTTGATGGAGAAATGTCTCGGTGACTTCAACTTTGAGTTCACTCTCATCTACTTGGATGACATTATAGTGTATTCTGCGACCTTTGAAGACCATCTCCACCAGTTGGGGCAAGTATTTCGAAGATTGCGGGAACATGGGCTCAAATTGAAACCCAGTAAATGTCGGTTGTTCCAATCTGAAATTGATTACTTGGGTCACCGCGTATCAGGAGAAGGGGTGAGACCATCAAGAGACAAGATAGCGGCTGTTCAAGATTGGCCGATACCGACTACCCTGCGAGAAGTGAGGGCGTTCCTTGGAGTAGCCGGTTACTATCGACGGTTTATTAAGGATTTCGCCAAGGTAGCAGCACCACTTAATGCTCTCCTACGAGGCACATCCGGTGGTCCAAAGAACCGGTCCGTGAAGTGGGGACCTGAACAGGAACAAGCCTTCCAGGCATTGAAGGATGCACTGACAACAGCCCCAATCTTGGCATATGCTGATTACCACTTGCCGTTCCAGCTATATACAGATGCAAGCCTGTATGGTCTTGGAGCAGTGCTTTCCCAGCTTCAGGATGGCCAGGAGAGGGTCATAGCGTACGGCAGCCGGTCTTTGAGAGATTCTGAAAGAAACCCCGAGAATTATAGTTCATTTAAATTGGAGCTGTTGGCACTGGTATGGGCCATGACCGAGAAATTCTCTGAATATTTGACCGGTGCTGAAGTTTTAGTACTGACTGACAACAACCCACTAGCTCACCTGGAAAATGCCAAGCTCGGGGCGTTAGAGCAGAGGTGGATAGCCCGAATGTCTACATTCAATTACCGCATTAAGTATCGGTCCAAGACAGAGAACCAGAATGCTGACGGACTTTCTAGGGTAACTGCCCAGACCCCCACAGAAGACGTGGATCATGAGTTGGAGCATGTGGAGGTGCCCGACTTCAGCAGATTTTTACAGGCCTTGACCGCCACTAATCAGTTTGAGATGGAGGGGACTGAAATGGCTCCTTTCTTTGGTCCCTCACGACAGGAATGGGCACAGATACAACAGATCCATGAGGGGCTGGCGCAGATGATCAAGTGTGTTGAGAAAGGCCAGAAGCCCTGTAGAGAGGAAAGAGAACGACTGACACGTGAGATATTATCTGTTTTGAGTCAGTGGGAAAAGTTGGAGATGAAAAATGGAGTGCTATGCCGAAAGGTCTATTTACCTTCTGAGATCGACATTCGATACCAAATTGTGGTGCCTAGTGAACTGGCTCGCTCCTTGGCAGTTGAGGCTCATAATAAGAATGGACATTTTGGTCATGAGAAGACCTTTCGTTGGTTACAGCGACTGATTTACTGCCCTGGTCTTCGTCAAATGGTCGAAGAAGTATGCCGCAGCTGTCGAACTTGTGAGATCCATAAGGCAATAGAACAGAGAGCTCCCCTGCAAACCATCGTGACCCAGGAACCTTTAGAAATCGTCATGATAGACTATCTAATGGTGGGCCCATCCAATAGCGGACACCAGTATTGCCTCGTAATGGTGGATCACTTCACCAAATTTGCGGTGGTAACCGCCACCAAGGACCAGACAGCTGAGTCAGCAGCTCGTGCTCTGTGCCAAGATTTCATTCGAGTATATGGGTGCCCCCAACGCATCCACTCCGACCAGGGCGCCTGCTTTGAGGGACACGTAATGAAAGAAGTTCAACGTATCTACGGGATAAAGAAGTCGCACACGACTCCATACCACCCTCAGGGAAATGGGGCCTGTGAAAGATTCAACAGAACTCTGCTACAGATGCTGCGGACTCTGGAGGAAGACAAGAAGTTACAGTGGCCTCAGTTCTTGTCTGAAATGGTGTGGGCCTATAACAATCAGGTCCATTCTACAACGGGGTACTCTCCTTATACACTTCTCTTTGGGCGGTCTGGGCGAAGTATAGGAGAATTACAGTTGAATGATGTGGATGGGTTCCCTCCGAGGGATCCAACCTCTTGGGTGCGGGCGCATCGGCAGAGACTTGAGACGATCCATCGATTGGTGCGGCAGCGCCTGCAAGAACATCCCCATCCTGATAAGACCCCAGTGCAAGAAGCACCATTGCAACCAGGCGACCTGGTGCTAGTTCGTGTCAAGAAACCCCAAGGGAAATTGGAAAGCAGATGGGAGGCTTTGCCGTATCGTGTTGTTGGCCGCAAGTATGCGAATGGGCCAGTGTACCAGGTCCAGAAAGAAGGAACTGATTGTGTTCAAGTACTTCACCGAAATATGTTGCGCCTGTGTCATTCTGAAGGGACAAATCACGATGGGCCTGCCAATGTGAATGAGCTCCCACAGTCAGAGAATGGAGGTGCGGAATGGGCCTCCGACGAGGAGGATGATTGTTGGCCGATCCCTGCTCCTGGGGATGTTCCACCTGTGACTACTGTATCTCCGGCCTGTGCCCCCTCTGGTGCGGAATCCGCTGGTCCTTCTCAGCCCATAGCTGCAGCACCCCATAATATACCACCGGTCCTCAGACGGACCACTAGGCCAAATGCTGGTATTCCCCCCTGTTCGGTATGCGCAGGATGAGTTTGTTTGGCCTGTCATACATCGGTATACTACCACCCTGTGCATAAAAGTCCAACCCTCTGGATATACAGTCATAGGCAGGGACTGCCACTCTTAAAGTGGGGGGGAATATGTAAGAGACAGCCAATGTTGTCTTAAGCTTCATTTGTCTGTATAAACTGTTAATGTTGAATGTATTTCTGTGATTCTGTTCCTTTAAGACAGCAGCCATTGTAATTGTGACATGATGCTGGAGTGAGACCCCCCCCCCTTTTATGTCAGCCTGCCTGTTCTGCAGACAGAGTGTGAGGAGAGCAGCAGGAAGTGACGAGACAGAGAGCAGCAGCCATCTTGGCAAGTGTTGTATTGAACTGGTGTGGAGATTTTTCTGTACAGCTAAGCTGTATCTTGGTCCAGAGACAAACAGAGTGTAAAGAGACAACAGGACTAGTGAGTCCACGTGAAAGGAACTGTGCTCAGTGGCTGATCAGTGAGACTGACATTGTGACTGTGTATTTGGATACCACAGATAGAGACTCGCAGTGCTGTTGATGTACTGGACAGCACCTGCTAAATCCCGGCTTACATCCCAGCTCAGTGTATGGATTCGGCAGGACTGTCAGTGTGCTGAGTGGAATCTGCTGTTGGATTACATTGCATTCAGTTGGTTTCCCTGTCTGTTAAAGAGGACTTCATTTCTCCCAAGATCCTGATAACCGTGAGGAGAGGACGCTTCACTATAAAAGAAAGGACCGACTTTGGGCCCCACCGCGCGCTTCTACGGACTGTAAGCGGTCCACCTGGACCACTGGGGAAAAGGGGGTGCACCCAAATGGGAAGTCAGGGTCAGTTAGGGATAGTTTTGAGTATATTGTTCATTCAGTGTCCATACTGCAGAAGTGGACAGAGTAAAAGTAGAAACCATTGCAGAATTTGCCTTGAAATTGTTCATGCTATATTGTATATTTTGCTTGTCTTTAGCCCTGTCATTTTACCTTTAACTAGCCTTTATTAACTTATAGTAAATATATATTTTTTTTCTTGAACTACCGCGTGTGCGTTCATTTCTGGTTGCGGAGTCCAAACCACCTGCCTTGCTCTCGGTTCACATACTGTCTTCTAAAAAAAAAAAAAAAAAAAAAAATTTTAAAAAAAAAAGGGGGTTCCAAAAAACCCCGGGCCCCCCCCACCAAAAACCCCAAAAAAAATTTGGGGAAAAGGAAAAGAAAAAGGTAACGGCGCCTTGCTTAAAAACCCGTTCATTTGAATGGGCTTTTAAAGCAATGTGCAGGTGTTCGCTTAGACACTGTCGCGAATCCAGGTTTTTTTTTTTTTTTTTTTTTTTTTGCTGGAAACAAACTGACATGCAGGACTTTGTTTCCAGTGAAAAAAAACCTGGATATGCGGTAAGGAACGCCCCCTCTCTTTTACTCGTCCATAGTACTGTACTGTCAGAGGGGGCGTTCCTTACAGGCCAGAGATGATACTGAGCTGTGAGGAACACCCCCCCCCCCCCCCCCCCCCCCAGTACATGTCTATGGACTAGTACTGTTAGGGAGGGCATTCCTCACAGACCAGCTAGACTATCAGGAACGCCCTTCTGACGGTAAACTGTGAAACTACGACCCCTGATATCTCCAGCCCCAGGGCACATACTGGGAAAGCCGGCAGTGTGCTGAATTCAGCGCGCTGTCGGCTTTCTAGCGGTATGTAAAACAGCATATACATGAGGACGTGAAAGGTCCTCTTTAAAAAAGGGGCAACGCGCAAATTTTTTTTCTTTTTTTTTAGCAAGAGGCTATTGCGCCTCTTTGAACAAAGTGCACTTAACTTATAAAGGCGCAATTTCTAAAATCTGAACTAACATGCACTTTTAACAAGGAAGTGAACCTACATCATAAATGGGCACCACAGTAAGTCTGTGCCCCATGTGGTGTAAATGCCACGGTCTGCCCACAGTGGAAACTCTGTGGCAAAGAACAGTGTTTTACAGTTACAGCAAAGTGGATGGGATTCTAGTAACTTCCATCCCCCACTTTGTGGTAAAATGTGCAGTGGACAACACTCTCCAAAACCGTCGCAATTGTGGAAATAGCAGCATGTCAATTATACCTATGGAAACGTCAGCGGATTTCCCTATAGGTATAATTGAAGCAGAAAGTCCACAGAGGAAACCTCTGTAAACTTTCTGTGCAAAGCGCTGCGGGAAGAACTACAAGGCATTGCCGCCATAGTTTTTCCCGTAGCGCTTTTTTTTACTGTGGGACACCATGTGGGGCCTTAGGCTTAAACTGGTCTAAAAAAAGTGCACCTGTGAGAAATATGGCCAAAAAAGGGCAGATGATAGACCCCCATTAAAATCAATGTGTTCTCAAAAATGTTGGTTTTTCACTATCTTAGCAGTACAATCCATGTAGTACAGGTAAAGGGTAGTACAGAAGAATCTGTGGTATTACAGACACTTATCCACTATGCACAGGATGGGAATAGGTGTCACATTCTTGTAATGCAGTGCTCCATTCATTGCTACAGGACTGCAATATCAGCAGCTCCATGGAAGTGAATGGAGGGCCAGTCACACAAATGCACTGGCAGTTCATTCAGAGGATGCAGGGGGACTTCTAGTATCATCTTAAAACAATAAAATTTGTCAGGAGAAAAGGGCAATTTTTAAAAAGCCAGTTTTAGACCCAGCATCTCGGGGGGGGGGGGGTAAAAGGGGGTGCTGAAGGGCTTGTAGAGAAACCCCTCTCCCCTGTCTTCCGCTTAGATGATCTGGTCACTACTGACAGAGGGGTTAAACTGCCAATGTGATCAGTCCCTGGCAGCTGTGGAGAACTATGTAAGCTGGACTCCTGCCGCATATCATGCAGGGAGTGATGTGGCACTGTGATTTCCATAATGTGTGTGTGTGTATATATCCATTACAAACCACTAACTGATCATGCTTATGATGGATATATAGATCAAGGAGTGTTCAAGGGTTAAAAACTGAGGGTTGACCATTGTACACAGGAGCAGATTAAGGGCACCATTGGCCCCAGGCTGCTCAAAGTAAAGGCTCCCCATGCATGCCAATGAACCCTTTGACAGAATGTGCCATAGAGGTCTCCATACATGTAATATCCCACAGTAACCCACACTATGTCAAAGAGCAGACCTGATGATTTTTATAAAATCACATCCATAGGGATAACTGAACTGGTTCTCTCTTCAAATCTTCTGGCGTTCCCAAATCATTATAGGCCCTATGAACATGACTGTAGTCTTCAGTTTGTCTGCAATTGCAGATTGTATACAGACCAATTAATGTCTGTGGCTCCATACACCTGTTTATACTGATCAGTATCTGGGACGTAAAAACACCTGCAAATTATGGAGCAGATCCTATTCTTGTCCGTATTTGCAGCACAGACTCTCAGATACAGGTGTAGAGGATAATAAAAGTATTTATGGTGCAGTGATTGTAAATGACTTACTAAGTCAATGCAGATTTTTTTTTTTTTTTTGCACAACTCTGGTTGTGTGCATGTAGCCATACTTTAGGGTCTCTTAAGCAGAGGCACAGGTGAGTAAATGTAAGTCTTGCTCACCTCTCCTAGGTTCCATTGCGGGACACTGTCCTCTATGTGCCACTTCTGGCTCCTGAGTGATGTCAGGAACTGCTAAAGCTTGTGTTTTGGTCATGTGTGGTACATCAGCATCATAACATGGCATGACCACTGAGGCCTGATGTTTTTCAGGAGGCTGGAAGAGTCCTGAAGTGGCACCTAGCACACATCCCTATCCTCAACAGAGCCCAGTAGATGTGAGTAAGACTGTATTATATTTACTCACCTATACTCGGCTTCTGTTCAGATTTGAAAACGCTTGGCCAGAACGAAACTCATGAAGAATTGCAAGACTAATCCCATGAGGTAATGGGGGTGGGGGGGGGGTAGGAGAGTAAGCACTTACTATTAGGTCCCCTTGCAGCCTTAGGTCCTGGGCTACAACCCATTTTGCTGTTATAATCCACCCCTGACTGTACACTATAAACATTCAAGTTTGTATATGCTGGCATGAAAATGAGCTTTAGTTTTTGATCTGTAATTGCATAGCACCTGTTTATAGCTTCCTATAAAGTAAAAAAAAATATTACTATACAAGACACTTGTAATGCACTTTTCTCTCAGGGATCACAAAATATTAGAGTCATTAGGTATAAATGTTAACTGTATGTCTGTCAAATATTTGTATTTCAGATCAACAGTGCACATGACAGAAATCCTGTGGTTTGGAAGGCATATGAAATCTTAGCCAAGTGATCCAGCCAAGAATTCTACAAAAACTTCACTGGAAAAAAAAAATCAATATTTACCTAAGTGAGAGTTTAAAGAAGTCCTAAGCAAAGCTTGGATACTTCAGAGAAGAGAACATTTCATCATGGTAAGTGCTACATTGTGTTTTACCATCATTCAGCCAAAGCAGTGTCTCATGTGATTTTTTTTTTTTTTTTTTTTTTTTTTTTTTCTCAGCTTAAACAAGAAAGGAATGCAAAAAAGTCTATACTTTTGTTTTTGGGACTTGTATGAAATATTTTTTACTTTATATAGAATTTTTAAGTCTAAGAACACCTAAAACCATGCTGCATTTAAAAAAAAAAAAAAAACTCAAAAAAAAAAAAAGCATGTCAGGTATCGAAAAATGCTCCCAAACCTACACAATTTGTAGCTTATTTCATAAAGTATTTCTGTATGGCCTTAATACTATCATCTGCTTGATGCAATTTTTGCTGTGTAACAAACTGTAAATCTGTGTGGATGTGTAAATTTCTGTGCACATGGTGCAATATGTGCCATAAAACTGGAATGTATGCCTTGTAGCTAGCTGGTGATTTATATTGACTGTTCCAGCTTTAACAAAATTATCTATTAGAATATCAGATATAAAATAATCATTTCAGTATAGCCTGCACTTGCATGATTTGAGCAAGAGTAATGGGCTTTTCACCCCTTCCCGCCAGTGACACGTTTCAATTTTTGTTTTTGACTCCCCACCTCCCAAACCGTAACTTTTATTTTTCCGTTCAGAGCCATATGGGGGCTTAATGCTTGCAGGACAAACTGTTCTTCATAATGGTACCTTTTATTAATCTGTACAATGTGCAGGGAAGCTGAAAAGAAAAAAAAAAAATTCAGAATGGGGGGGGGATTGGAGAAAAAGGTGCATTTGTGTGACTTTTACAGGCTTTGTTTTAGGGCATTCAATCTGCAGCCAAAATGACATGTCATGTGTACTCTAGGTTTCGGTATGATTCCAGGGATACCAAATTTATCTAGTAGTGTTTACATTTTAACCCCTAACAAATCAAAAACGTTCCAAAAATAAAATTTTATAAAAGTCGCCGTATTCTGACACCCACAACTTTTTTTTCTA
This sequence comes from Leptodactylus fallax, assembly GCA_947044405.1. NCBI lineage: Eukaryota > Metazoa > Chordata > Amphibia > Anura > Leptodactylidae > Leptodactylus > Leptodactylus fallax. Next base: position 629,932 of record CAMRHE010000005.1, on the reverse strand, counting down.
TTTCTATGCATAGGGGTTTTGTCTTGTGTGTTTTTTTTTTTTTTTTTTTTTTTTTTTTTTTCTCCTTTCCCTCCCCCCTGCTACAGAGTTCACAGTACAGGGAAAATATTTTTATAGATTTGTAGTCCAAGCATTTTCAGACACAGGGATACCAAATGTGTATGCCAATGTATTACCATGGCAATCAGGCACTTCACAAAAATTCCCAGGTCTATTATTGGTATCTGCCAATTAAGCCTGAAGATATTGAAGTTTGTCATACTGTGTGCAAGTTATCACTTCCATCAAAAATCTTTAAGTTTACTCATTTTTAGGAGAGGGTGGAGTTGTACAAACAATCTTTCCCTTTTTTGGACAGAAATCTTACTCATTCATATAACATAACTTTTTGTGTTTCAGAAATACCTTTTGGTGACTGTTATTTGGTATTGGGATTTTCGTGGGTGTCTGTAATGCTGCCTGCTATCAAACACTACCTCATGGTCATATAGGTAGAGACCCTGGAGGTAAGACTGAGCACAAAGTAGGGTAACAGGAACATATGGTCATGTACTATAGGCTGAATTCAGTTCTGCTAGTCTTTACTGAAGACTTTACTTTAAAGTAACTTGGTTGAACACATTTAAAGAGAAGACAGAATATAAATGATTTTTTTTAGGACACTCCAGTGATGTATGATAAAAAGACTTGTCAAGAAATGTCTGTGATTCACAACCTTAACATGTAGCTAGAGGAATTGTCCAGAGCAGAGACAGATTAACAGTACCACAGGCCCCAGGCTGGTCAAAGTACAGGCACCCCCATTTAATGCAGATCTGTGATGGAATAATTTAAGGGGGGGTGGAGAGACAAATGAGCAATTATTTGCCACTGGGCCCCCTTGCAGTCTCAGGCAACATCGCCCTCATTATAATTTGCCCCAGTCTAGAACTATAATGAACTTTTTTCCAGGCACACCACCACTATTGTAGTTTGCACAATTTACATTGAAGTGAATGCAATACTGGACACATTCCATGAGTAAGGGTAGTGCTGTTTCTATTGGAGAAGACATCTCTCAAACTCAATGAGATCTTGAGCTTTGAGGCTGAAGGCACACTGTCAACCATAAGTTACTATTTTGAGTAACATATATGTATAATTTACAATATACACATTGTTCAAAATTCAGAACATTGTGGATGTTTGTATGAAAAAATGTTTCCCAAATATATTACACTTTTCATTCTGCATAGGTGTTTTTATATTAAATGAGTATTTTCATTCTCTAGGATGCATTGAGGAAGGAGAAACTTACAAATATGGCTCATCCTGGAGAACAGACAACTGCATGGACTGTGATTGTTCACATGATGGGTCGATAAGTTGCTGTGATGTGTAAGATGTTTCATTCTGAAATTAAAGGGTTAATAATTTAGCCATTCTTCACACCAGGAAATATTGAAGGTATTCATAGACGTCTGGCAAGAGCTTTTTTTCACATTGTCAAAGTGGTACTGCGTTTTTTTTTTTTTTTTTTTTTTTTGGGGGGGGGGGAAGGCTCCTTCTGTAGGTAATGGTTTGCTAGGGAGGGTGAAAATCACTGATGCCCTGGAGACACTGAATTATTTTTATAGTCTGTTTTGATTCCAGTATGAGGATTACAAGGAGTCATGTTTTGTAAAATGATTGCTAAAGAGGACCTTTAAGGTAGGGAGTGTTGTATGCTATAGCAAAGTGTGAATTCAGCACACTTTTTGCTATGTCAGTATTTTCCCCCATTGCAGAGAGATTGGTGCTATTAGTTTCACTACCGATAGAGCTTCTGTCAGATGGGCAACCCTCACCGCTCAGTGTCACTGCAGGTTGGTGAGGAACAACCCATGAGGGTACACTACTATAGGCTTATTGTGAAGGAGGCGTTCCTCACTGTCTGGTGATAACTCTGAGCTGTGAAGCCAGCTGACAGTGCAGGAAGCCAGAAGCCAAACCTAATGGCAGAGATATCTCTGCAGTGGGAGAAGATAATGGCTAGAGATGAGCAAATTTTTCAAACATTCAATCGATTCTCTGAAGTTTCTGGCAACCTATGCCTGCGTCAAAAACATTTAGACTTGTGCCCCTTCCCTGTGCAGGGCCTGTTGCTTTTCTGTCTGACACTGTTAGATCAAAAAAGTAATTGAAAAGGAAATACAGGGCAAAAAGGCCTGTAATTTTTCTCCAACACACAACGGCTAATAAGCCCCTTATTTTTTTTTTTTTTCCCACTCATAAACCCCCAGAAAAGGCATTAACAGATAACTGCGGAGTCAGTGCAGCAAGCTGTAGTTGCATTGTTCCTATTACCCAGGCTGCAAACATCCCGAATGAACCCTGTTCTGCTTCAATACTCTTGTATAAATTCCTGCCTATCCTTTCCCTGCACATCTAATGCTGTTTCCCTGAACTTTGAGTTTTCTACCACTTTCCCTGCACCAAGTACAATGGAAAATGCTTTAACCTGAGATGGAGGGTATTTATAAAGCTGTGACATCACGGGGCTGGCTGCACACATGGCATTGTGGGTGATCCCACATTCCCAGGAGTTCCTTGCCCCATGTCCTGACATGTGCAGCAGCCATTTTAGGGGAAAAAATGTGATTTGATATCATGAAGCGTGAGGAAATCTGGATTCTATGCCAATCAAAGATTTCCTGAAATTCAGATTTCATTCCACTTTGTCAGCTTCGATTCGCTCATCTCTAATAATGGCAAAGCTGAAAGTGCGCTGAGTTCACGCTATGACATACAACATTCCCTACCCTAAAGGACATGAACGGTCCTTTTTAGCAATCCATTTATAAAATTTGGGTAAGGCCTCATGGAGCAGCTAAGTAGTAATGTTTTGTAAAAAGTCATCTTTATTGGCTATACAGTTTTAAAGGCAGAACTGCTTTACTGCTAAATTCTGTGACTATTAAGAAATGGATCTTTACTGGCTGCATAGTCTTATGTTTAATGAATTTTTAAAAAATTTTTCAAACAATAAGGGGAAAACAGACAAAATGCATAGAATTGTGCAGGCCTCCCAAACAAAGAGCATAAAATGACTAAAGCAGAAGGTATATTCCACCAAACAAATTAAGGATAAAAATGAAAAGGACAATAGCGTCCAACAGTTGGATGAACATCCTACGGTGAAGAGGTCCAATAACATGGGGCTGCCACTAACAATATGCTGGAAAAGAAAAACAAATACCAAAAGGATGGGAGGGGGGTGCAACAAGGGATACACAATAATGGACAAGACAAAACACAAAATGAAAAACAGAAGGAAGATTCACTGAGGGGGTGGTTTCAGTGGGAGAGTAAGGGGGGGTAACAGAGGTAAATGGCCAGCCTCCCAGAAGAGAAGTACAAGACATCCCCAGATCAGGAAAGATGAAGACTCCTGAAAATCCAGACATGGCTGCCAGAGGGATTCAAACTTGGAAGGCTCAGGAGTCCTCTGCCACCAGGGCCTCCAGTCTCCAGATAAGGAGAAGCTCCTGTAGAAACTCAACCAGGGTGGGTGCAGCAGTGCTGCGCCAGTGCCTGGGAATGACTGTTCTGGCAACCGTGAGGAATGTTGCAGGAAATCCCTCTTCACGACAGAAATGTTCCCAGGAATAATGAAGGACCAGATGGGGCGACAGCGTGATGGATGGCCACACACTTTAGTGTATAGAACGAACACCGCATCCAATAAGGGCCTAAGAGCATCGCTCCCCCACCAGATATGGTAAAGCGTTCCTTTCTCAGACCCACAGCGCCAACACCAGTCGGAGACTGCAGGATAAAACCTATGGTGGAGATCAGAACAAAAGTACCATTGAGTCATTATTTTGAAATGCTTTTACTGTGCACTGCAAGGCAATGGAAGTTTGTGTGTAAACAGGAAAGACCTATGCTAGTCGGCAGGAGATACTTATATGAAGGTCTGACTCCCAGGTGCCTGTATAAGAAGGGTTCTTGGGTGCAGCGTCCTTGAGGAGAGTGCAGATAGTGCATGAGAGTGGGCAGACTCCAAATCGGTCATGGACGAGGAAAGCAGAGGAGGCACAGAATTTACTGAGGCAGGAAGTTGACCATATTCCAGCCAGGACAGGTGGATAGGGTGAGAAGCGCATAACTGTACCAGAGAAGGAAGAGGCGGGGTTTTTTTTTTTTTTTTTTTTTTTTTGTTTTGTTACCTGACGCAAGCGAACGTAGTCTCTGCTCTGCCAACAATGGACTTTATCCACAACAGCCTGGATAAACATGGAATTGTGGAAGAGGACTAAGATGGCCAGGAACCCTAGCAACATGGCAGCTGATGCACACAGCATCCTAGGTCCTATGAAAGTGTAAGGACAGCAAAGAGTGCTTGATGGTGCTGGGGTGGTAATGGGCCAGAACCCAGGGCAGGGAAGGAGGACAACAGAAATCAGTTCAGCCTCTGAGACCCACTGCTTGCTCATGCCATTCGAGGAGCAACAGGACAGCTGAATGGTAAGTCTAGGGTCTGGTAGGCCTGTGCCCCGTCACTTTTATGGAGGGTTAACGTCCAGAACCGTAGTCTACTGCCATGGTCTTGTTTTATTTGTCAAAGCCTTATCTAAAAGGCTAAAAACAAACCAAATATAAAGACCAACTGCAACGTCCAAATACTCAACTGCAAATAGTAAAAGCACCTACCACAAATCTTGTATCTAGGATAGAGGGGAAGTGTGGGTTAGGAGAAATGTTTTAACTTTGACTCTTAAAGGGGTTGTCCAATTTGAGGCCAATATTAAGAGACAAATGTCATTTGTATAATAAAGTCATATAATTTTCCAATTACTTTATAACTTCCTCACTGTTTTCTAGATCTGCTTGCTGTCGTCATTCATTCTGCTTACTCCTAGTGGATAAAAATCTGACCATGGCCATGTGATGCACAGCTCTTTACCAGACAGATGTCTGATTGTGCTGTGCTGGTAAAGAACTATGCACATGACCATGGACTGATAATATCCACTGGGAGTAAGCAGTGATGGCAAGCAGAGTTAGAAGACCATTAGAAATTGATACAGATGTTGGAAAACTAATTATACAACTGTCTGGAACTATACAACCCCTTTAAATGCTGAAACCTCCATGAAAAGGCTCTCAAGGTGCTGCAAGAAGTAAAGTGAAAATTATAAACTGCATCATATTAATCATACATCCTACTGCCCTGCAAGTTCTTGATGGAGGGAGGTTGCTCCCCCAAACTTATCAGATTATAAATTACAAGATACTAAGGATCAATTTATGCCCTAGAGATGAGAACAATTTTACAGAATGCGCAAAACTATGTATAATGACTCAGCAAGGCTGTACAAAATAGAAAGGATTCTCCTTTATGGGAGAAGACAGTTATTCTCTGCTCCTTAATTTTTTGCATTTACTAGTCATTGGCATAGAAAAAAGAAAACAAAGGCTAGAAGAGCATTGTATGAATAATGGATATGGTATTACTCATGAGAATCTGAATTAAAATATTATTAAATACTTTATATATATATATATATATATATATATATATATATATATAATATATTTTTTTTTTTTTTTTCCTTAGTGGCGGCAGAGTAGTCCAGTACGATAAGGAAAACTGCAAAGTCATCTTCAACAAGGAAACCTGTCTCAGTGATGTGGTTAGAAAAGATGATCCAAACCAGAGATGTGCACACGCCATGGTTGGCTAAATCCATTTCTCAATATGACAATACAAATTGACATAAATACAACATTTACATTCTTTGTAGCTACAAGATTTGTCATATACATTCTTTCCAGCACTATATGTACTCATGCTATATGCTAAATAAACAGTTTTTGTTGTGGAGGTGAAATGCTTGAAGTGTTTTATCTTTATCCAGTAACATGCAGTCTAGTAATAAAAGCTTATAAAAGTTACCTGTATGCTTCTGTTTTCAGTACTTAGCTGAAAAACTGGTGTACATACTTTATGCCTCATTTATTTTCTGTCTGACACTTTAAGGCTGGGGCCCCACGTGGCAAAAACACAACATTTTAGTCTGCGTAGTGGATGGGATTCTAGTGAATCCCATCCCCACAATGCAGAAAAATATGTGCAGCGGAAACACTGCAACTTCCAAAATGTTGCAGCTTCTCTGTCAGTATAACTGAAGCACAAAGTCCACAGATAAAACCTCTGTACTTTCTGTGAAAAGTGCTGCAACACATTGTGGTTTTTCCCGCAGCGCCATTTTGCTGCAGGTTGCTACATGGGGCCTTAACCTTAAACCGTTTCCTCTCCTCCGATATTTGGGAAGGGCTTGTTGAAAGGGTTGCAGCTTAACCCTTTTGCTGCCAGGGGTCTCCAGAGGGCAGATAAAACCTACATTGCAACATTAAATTATACTGTTCCCCCCCCCCCCCATAACTAATATATTTTCTGAAAGTAGTCACCTGCAGAACTGTCAAAATGCCACTTGGTACTGTATACAAACATGCACCTTCATGCAACTTTCATTTAAAGTGTGTTTTATACAAAAAAAATGCAAATTTATATTAGTTGCTATAACTGGAAACCAAACCTCTGAAAGAGTTCAACATGTGCAAAGTTCATGCATATCACGAAGGCCTACACCTGCATGCACATGTCTTCATAAAATAACCACACCAGGAATGAACAAAAATCTGCTTTGAAGCTGAAAGTGTCATTCTATAAAATGTAGAGATTACACAAAGTGCACCCCTAAACCCTTTATATTTCTTGAAAGTAGACAACATAACCCATTAAGACATATGTAATGTTTTACAAAAGCCATGTCCTCCATGTAACTCTGTGACAAAACAATTTTTTGAAAAATATGCACTAACATATATTTTCACCTAAAACTTCTATTCAATTGTATATTCATACACAATAGTTCAAGGTGTACACAACTTATATATACCGCAAACTTCAACAAGAGCTCGTAATCTCAAAAACTGATACAGAAGACAAGCAAGAGTTTGTTTTTCATTGTTAAAAACCTATACTGCAAATAGCAAGCTGTTAGTGAGACAAAATCTAACTTTAAGATTGCACAGCATACCATATATAAAACACAACTTAATATTTCATATATACAACCACATTCATGCAACTTTGCAGCAAAAATTAAATTAGTGACTAAAGTGAGTGTTTAAGTAATCCATTCCTGGAAACAATATACTTTCCAAAAACAGTGAGGAATATTATATATATATATATACACACATACATACACAGTACAGACAAAGTTTGGACATCTTCTCATTCCAAGAGTCTTTCTGTATTTTCATGACTAAAAATTGTAGATTCACACTGAAGGCATCAAAACTATGAATTAACACATGTGGAATTATATACTTAAAGTGTGAAACTGAAAATATGTCTTATATTCTAGGTTCTTCAAAGTAGCCACCTTTTGCTTTGATTACTGCTTTGCACACTCGTGTCATTCTCTTGATGAGCTTCAAGAGGTAGTCACCTGAAATGGTCTTCCAACAGTCTTGAAGGAGTTCCCAGAGATGCTTAGCACTTGTTGGCCCTTTTGTGTTCACTCTGCGGTCCAGCTCACCCCAAACCATCTCGATTGGGTTCAGGTCTGGTGACTGTGGAGGCCAGGTCATCTGGCGTAGCACCCCATCACTCTCCTTCTTGGTCAAATAGTCCTTACACAGTCTGGAGGTGTGTTTGGGGTCATTGTCCTGTTGAAAAATAAATGATGGTCCAACTGAACGCAACCGGATGGAATAGCATGCCACTGCAAGATGCTGCGTTAACCATGCTGGTTCAGTATTCCTTCAATTTTGAATAAGTCCCCAACAGTGTCCCCAGCAAAGCACCCCCTCCTCCATGCTTCATGGTGGGAACCAGGCATGTAGAGTCCATTTGTTCACCTTTTCTGCGTCGCACAAAGACACGGTGATTGGAACCAAAGATCTCAAACTTGGACTCATCAGACCAAAGCTCAGATTTCCACAGGTCTAATGTCCATTCCTTGTGTTCTTTAGCCCAAACAAGTCTCTTGTGCTTGTTGCCTGTCCTTAGCAGTGGTTTCCTAGCAGCTATTTTACCATGAAGGCCTGCTGCACACAGTCTCCTCTTAACAGTTGTTGTAGAGATGTGTCTGCTGCTAGAACTCTGTGTGGCATTGACCTGGTCTCTAATCTGAGCTGCTGTTAACCTGCTATTTCTGAGGCTGGTGACTCGGATGAACTTATCCTCCGCAGAAGAGGTGACTCTTGGTCTTCCTTTCCTGGGGCGGTATAATGGGTTATAACGTATGCCTTGGGGAGATAACACATAAAATGTATGGGTGGGTACTCACCTTTTGGCAGAAGGTAAAAAGCAAAACTGCATCTGTTGATACCACTCGTGGGTGGTTGCAGCTGAGGTGTGATGATCACCAGGTCTGTAGCCCTTGTGTCCAGGTGATAGAAGTGGAGATAAATGGGATAAAACCCAAACCAGTAACTAAAGGCTCAAACCCACCACGTTATTTTCCAAATGATGATGGTAACGCATTTCAGTGTACGCAGACCCCTTTATCAACTCAATAGAGAACAGCGTCAGACAGGGCATTCGGTCTTCACTTCCTGGGCATTCGGTCATCTTTCCCAATGCTCAGTTAGACTCATGATGTCTTCTGGCCCCTTCCATCACACACCCTCCGGTCACCACTGAGGCCCATGATTGGGCTGAACCCAAAATTTGTTGGAAATTATGAATGAACCTGGCTCGTTACAAACTGGTTTGCTTATCTTTAATAATCATATATGATTATACCATGTATTTAAACTGGGGCTTGTCTAGTGGCTAGCGTGAAGATCCAAAAAGTATTCTGTGTTCCTGACTGCCACCATGCAGGGTCTAAACACCTTTCCTATAACCCCTGAGTTTAAAACCAGTAGTATCTCCTACATGTACCTCTCTAAATGTCTAGAGACTACAGATGAATTACTGGCCTGAGGGTTACTTGCAGTGTATGAGGTACACTACATAAATAGTATTACAATAAATATACAGTTTTATTTTAGATATGTATCTCTGAATGTAGGACTGAGAATTACTAGTAACCTTTACATACAGTATTTGCACATAATCTACTTATTGTGTAGTAATCTTTGTACAGTAATACCTCGTACATTTGTGAGGTTACGTTCCAGAGTTGGTTATGGATCGCGAGGAATCGCGAATGTTTGGTACGAGCGCTTACAAGCACTTACAATGCTAATTGATGCCGGTTTCTAAATATTAATAAACTTTACCCTACAGTACTTTATACTAATACATTCATTCATTCATTTTTCTTTTCCACTCACAGTAAATTGAAACCAATTACCGGGTACTGTACTGTACGTAATGAACAGGATTATACTACCCAATAGCAAAGGTTTTTGTTTAAATTTCCCAGATCTGTGAAAAAATAGCAAAAGCCTTATATGTTAGGTTCCAATAAAAATATAGTGAATCTGTGAATTCGCAAATTCGGAAACGCGAGTGTATGAGGTATTACTGTATTTTAACATTTCAGAGAGAAAAGAAAGAGAGCGACCCAGCAGCCCTGTAACACCCGTTCTGCCAGGCTGAGCATCCAGGCTCTGGGCCACACCTCTCCACAGGAACAGCACCACAGCATTTGAACATATCCCAGAAAGTTCACCTTACCATATGGCTGCCGTGAAGTGATTAGTGGGCTCACATACCTTGATCAATATGTATACTAAGAACTAAAGATGGCTGAACCTCTCAGGACTTGTTTAGCTTCGGGTGGCTCAGTTCCCAGAATCATTTCAGGTCAAACAAATTTGGTATTAACCACACCTTAAAATGGCTTAAAACATAGTGTAGAACACTCTCAGGGCTACTAGAAACCAGGGCCGGTTTTAGACAAACTGTCGCTCTGGGCAAAATTAAAAGCAGGGCCCCAAATGCTGATATACCAAGAACTCCATCATATTTCTAGTGGCAGCCCCTTTAATAACGTCCCCTTTCTACCCCCAAAACAATAACAACCACCCCCCTTTATGCCCACACACAATTCAAATAAACACCTTTGTACCGCCTAAAAGATTTTTCCTGCTTATAAACAGTGCCCCATATCAGTAATAACCCCCCCTCATAAATAATAGTGCTCCGATATAAATAGATCCCCTTATTAATAATAGTCCTCTCATAAATAATAGTCCATGTTATCAATATTAGCCCTCTTAAAAAAAAGCCCTCTTAACAATAATAACCCCTTATAAATAATAGCTCTCTTATAAATAATAACCCCTTTAACCCCTTCCTCCTGGAGGAATTTTTCAATTTTCTTTTTTTGTTTTTGACTCTCCCCCCCTTCCAAACACCATAACTTTTTTATTTTTCCGCTCTCAGAGCCATATGAAGTATTAATGTTTGCAGGACAAATTTTTCTTCATGATACTACCATTTATTATTTGTACAATGTACTGGAAAGCTGGAAAAAAAAATCAGAATAGGGCGGATTTGAAGAAAAAGTGCATTTGTGCGACTTTCTTACGGGCTTCGTTTTTACAGCGTTCACTGTGCAGCCAAAATGACTTATCACCAGTATTATTGCTTTGATCACTTTTTATTCAAATTTTTATCAGAGGCGAAACGATGGTTTGGCACTTTTGATTTTTTTTGTCCGCTACGGCGTTTACGGGCGTTTTCGGACACAGGGATACCTAATGTGTATGTGTTTCACAGTATTTTAAGTACTTTTAAGTGTGTTCTAGGGAAAGGGGGGGTGATTTGAGCTTTTAATTTATTTTTTTTTTACTTTTTTTTAATGCAAAACACTGGCACTTCTATGCAGCCTGCAATAGAAACTAATGAGAGATAGGCCTGGGAGCCTTCACAAGGCTCCTGGCTGTCCTAGTAATGGGACGCCGGTCCCAGAGCTTGCTCCAGGTGCTGGTGATCCCCGGCAAAATGGTGGTGCCCGTGCGCTGCTGTCAAAATGGCGTCTCAGTCAGCTTTGATCAAGATGCCAGAGGGGTTAATGACCGCGATCAGTGTGGGTACTAATCGCGGGCATTAGCGCCGGGTCTCTGCTCGCCGCCATATTTAAATAACCAACATCCACCGTACTATTACGGCGGATGTCGGGAAGGAGTTAACAATACCCTACTTATAAAGTTTTCGTCTCATAAATAAAAGTGACCACATTATAATAGCTGCCTTGATAGATATATAGATGTATATTATAAATAGTTCTTCCTTTATAAATAATAGCTCACCTTATGTTTCCCCCTTATAATAGCCCCGTATATATAATTTCCTCTTATAATAGCCCACTTATATTTAATAGTTTCCATCCTAAATAATAGCCCTTATATATAACAGTCTCCCGTAAAAAATAAAAAAAATATGACTCAACGGTGACCCCTAGCGCATGAGATCACATGAGAGTAATGGAAGGTGAGTGTGAATGTTTTTTTATTTTTCCACCTCCCCTGGGCCTCCACCTATTATACTCTGGGGTCTGAAGACACCCCAGAGTATAATAATTTCACTTTAACTTTGATATGACTTCAGCTTTGTTTGCCTTAGAGGTCTAGAGTATAATGTGGCGGTCATTTTAGTTCGCCTGAGACGAATCTCCATTTTTTTTTTTTACAAAACTGAACAATTTGGAATATTTGGGTTGAACCTGGCTCAGGACAAGTTGGTTCGAACATCTCTGATAAGAACCTCATGTTAATTTTTATAAATTTTGCTGAAAAGCAGATCAATCTATAATATTAGGAAGTGTGGTCCATATCTTTTTTTTCTCCGATGTTGCATGGCAATTCTGACCGCCCAGTATCACAACTAATACTGTCCAGAACTGCTCCCATTTGGCCCAGGTATTTTTAATTAGCAGAAGACTACATAAGGGAGCCTTCTATTACTGACTGAGGGCATATGGTAAGGTGAATGTGGCCTAGAGCCTAGGGGCTTATCCTGGCAGCAGAATTTTTTTTCTTTCTCTTTATTGTGATTGTGTAAATCTATTTAAATATGTGTATACATTTATTGACACTTATATGTACTTAAATGTGTTACTCATGATATGTATTATGATTTTGGATGTAAGCTTAATGCTGTAGGCCTAGTATAGGCCTAGAATTCTTTTAGTATTCATCAGCTTTAATTGTTGCTGCTTCTTTAGGCTAAAACTATTTAAACTGTTCAGTATACATGTTCTTTATACTATGATTATGGGCACTGAAAAGCATCAGTGTTCCTGTGTGTATACTTTTTTTTTTTTTTTTTGCATCAAAAATGTGCTGGACCGCTCAGTTGCTTTTTCGGCTGCCTGCACTTAATGCTGGCTGATCTTGTCTGGTCATTGGAGCTTTGGTAACTGTTAAGCTACATAAGAGTGTACTGTCTTCTAAAGTGCAGGTATTTTGTAATGCACTTTTCTCACAGGGATCACAAAACCTAACATTAGTTATACATGTTAGCTGTATGTCTGTCAAATATTTATTTCAGATCAACAGTGCACATGACAGATATCCTGTGGTTTGGAAGTCATATGAAATCTTAGCCAAGTGATCCAGCCAAGAATGCAACAGTAATTTCACTGGAAAAAAAAACACATCAATATTTACCCAAGTGAGAGTTTAAATAAGTCCTAACCAAAGCTTGGATACTTCAGAGAAGAGAACATCTCATCATGGTAAGTGCTACATTGTGTTTTACTGTCACTCACACAAAGCAGTGTCTCATGTAACTTTTATTTAGCTTAAACAAGAAAGGGATGCAAAAAAGTGACGTCTATACTTCTGTTTTTGGGACGTGTGTGAAATATTTTTTACTTTATATAGAATTTTTAAGTCTAAGAACACCTGAAACCATGCTGCATTTAAAAAAAACAAAGCATGTCAGGTATTGAAAAATGCTCTCAAACCTACACTGTAGCTTGTATCATACAGTATTTCTGTATGGCCTTAATACTATCACCTGCTTGATGCAATTTTTGCTGTGTAACAAATTGTAAATCTGTGTGGGATGTGTAAATTTCTGTACATGGTGCAATGTGTGCCGTAAAACTGGAATGTATGCCTTGTAGCTAGCTGGTGATTTTTTGACTGTTTCAGTTTTGACAAAATTATCTATTAGAATATCAGCTATAAAATAATCACTTCAGTACAGTCTGAACTTGCAAGAGTAATGGACTTTTAACCCCTTCCCACCAGCGACACTTTTCAATCTTCGTTTTTGACCCCCCCGCCTCCCAAACCGTAACTTTTATTTTACCGTTCAGACCCATATGGGGGCTTAATGTTTGCGGGACAAATTTTTTTTTTTGGAAAAGTACCATTTACTATTCTGTACAATGTGCTGGGAACTTTCTCCCCTTTTTTTTTTTTTTTTTTTGGACAAAAATCTTACTCATTCATATAACATAACTTTTTGTGTTTCAGAAATACCTTTTGGTGACTGCGTTATTTGGTATTGGGATTTTCGTGGGTGTCTGTAATGCTGCCTGCTATCAAACACTACCTCATGGTCATATAGGTAGAGACCCTGGAGGTAAGACTGAGCACAAAGTAGGGTAACAGGAACATATGGTCATGTACTATAGGCTGAATTCAGTTCTGCTAGTCTTTACTGAAGACTTTACTTTAAAGTAACTTGGTTGAACACATTTAAAGAGAAGACAGAATATAAAATGATGTTTTTAGGACACTCCAGTAATGTATGATAAAAAGACTTGTCAAGAAATGTCTGTTATTCACAATAAGGAAAGTTTGTTTTACCAAACCTTGACAACATGTAGCTAGAGTATATAACGGGGACCAGGATTTCAGGGACTGCACGGGATCAGTATAATTTGGACAAGTCTTTATTTCATAGAAATACACGACGTGTTTCGGGGTCTCTCGTACCCCTTTTTCAAGTGTGTACTAAAAAGGGGGTATGAAAGACCCCAAAACGCGTTGTGTATTTCTATGAAATAAAAAGATTTGTCCAAATTATACTGATCCTGCGCAGTCCCTGAAATCCTGGTCCCCGTTATATACTCCATTTACACCTTCCATGGTGTCAGTGTGACAGCTGCGGCTTTCAGTTCCTCCTGGTTTGGTTCCTCATATTACTTGTGGTCATACAACCACTAAAGGTGAGGAGCCATTTGTTATCATTTGGATCATTGTGTCTTTTAAAGTTACTATACTATATATTGCTCGGTGTCTCTATCTTTGTCGTTAACCATGTAGCTAGAGGAATTGTCCAGAGCAGAGGCAGATTAACAGTACCACAGGCCCCAGGCTGGTCAAAGTACAGGCACCCCCATTTCATGCAGATCTGTGATGGAATAAGGGAGGGGGGGTGGAGAGACAAATGGGCAATTTGCCACTGGGCCCCCTTGTAGCCACTGGCAACATTGCCCTCATTATAATTTGCCCCGGTCAAGAATTATAAACAATGAACTTTTTTCCAGGCACACCACCACTATTGTAGTTTGCACAATTTACATTCAAGTGAATGCAATACTAGACACATTCCATGAGTAAGGGTAGTGCTGTTGCTATTGGAGAAAACATCTCTCAAACTCAATAAGATCTTGCTCTTTGAGGCTGAAGGCACACTGTCAACCATAAGTTACTATTTTGAGAAAAATATATGTATATATTGTAAATTATACCTAGATTTATAATATATAAATTATATATGTTCAATAAATCAGAACATTGTGGATGTTTGTATGAAAACATGTTTCCCAAATATATTACAAACTTTCATTCTGCATAGGTGTTTTTATATTAAATGAGTATTTTCATTCTCTAGGATGCATTGAGGAAGGAGAAACTTACAAATATGGCTCATCCTGGAGAACAGATAACTGCATGGACTGTGATTGTTCATATGATGGGTCGATACACTGCTGTGATGTGTAAGATGTTTCATTCTGAAATTAAAGGGTTAATAATTTAGCCATGCTTCACACCAGGAAATATTGAAAGTATTCATAGACGTCTGGCAAGAGAGCTTTTTTTTCACACTGTCCAAGTGGTACTGCATATATATAAATATATATATAATATGTATTTATTTATTTATTTTTTTGGGAAGGTTTCTTCTGTAGGTGGTGGGTTGCTAGGGAGGGTGAAAATAGCTGATGCCCTAGGAGACACAGAATTATGTTTATAGTTCTCAGTTTTGATTCCAGTATGAGAATGAGAGCAGATGATTAAGGAAAGGATTCTCGGCAGGATGCAGACAAATTGAGGTCACACATGAAAAATACTGACAACCACACTCTCTGCCTATTTAAGAGGGATGTGCCCTTGGTTCCTTGCGAGGGTAAGGCCTCATGGGAAAAGCTTACAAGGAGTCATGTTTTGTCAAATGATTGCTAAAGAGGACCTTTCTTGTCCTTTAAGGTTGGGAGTGTTCTATGCTATAACTAAGTATGAATTCAGCACACTTTCTGCTTTGCCGGTATTTCCCCCCATTGCAAAGAGATTGATTGTTAGTTTCAGCTACTGATATAGCTTCTGTCAGATGGGCAACCCTCACAGCTCAGTGTCACCACAGGTTGGTAAGGAACAACTCCTGAGGGTACAGTTCAATAGACTTATTGTGAAGGAGGCGTTCCTCACTGTCTGGTGATAACTCTGAGCTGTGAAGCCAGCTTTTGACAGTGTAGTGAAGTCAGAAGCCAAACCTAATGGCACAGATATCTCTGCTATGGGGGAAGATAATGGCTAGAGATGACTGAATTTTTCAAAAATTAAATTCGACAGATTCTCTGAAGTTTCCAAAAGATTCAATTCAATCCAAATTAATTTTTGGCAAATCGCATAAAAAAAACAGGTATTTCCTGGCTGCAGAGAACCTGTATAGTGGTGTAGAACACGGTTTTGCAGTAACATGCATAATGAATCTGCTGTGGTAGTGAAACAATACTGTGAGTCAGTATGACACACACATGACAGGCGTTGCTCTTAGAAACACTGCATACTTCACTTATTTGGCCAGTTACAGGGCCAAAACTGACCAACTAACTCAAGTGTGGCCTTACAGGTTGATGTTAGTGCTAGGTATAAAGAACCGTACAGAGGCCCAAGATCCTACTGTAGCGTGAAAGAGCGCACTCCTTTTAGACAGTCTGCTGATTCCACATAATGTCTACAGAGTGGCAAGGTGACATAATGTGGAGGTGGCAGCAGCATGAGAAGGCCAGGGTGACCCAGTGGCAGAGTGGGGAGGTGGGTGGCACAAACAGTACCCACTGGCGATGGTGGCTGTAAGAAGGAGCACTTGGTATCAGACTTGTGGCAGCATCAGAGCAGTAGCTGAGGCAGGTAGCCAGAAGAAACCGGTCTCTTTTGACAAGGTTTGGATGAGGCAGCATGGATGACTTAATTTGATGAATCGGGCATTGGTGGGTGGCAATCCTGGCTGATCCACGCCTGATTCATCTTGACAAAGGTCAGTCTCTCCACATTTTGGGTGGACAGGTGAGTTCTCCTTGGGGTAACTATAGCCCCCGCTGCACTAAACACCACCAGCTCTGATGCCACACTACTGGCTGGGCAGGACAGCTTTTCCAGAGCAAACTTGGCCAGTTGCAGCCACAAATCCAGTTTGGCTGCACAGTAGTCCAGCAGATCTTCGATGATGGGTGGCAGGGTGCACTTTAAGTATGCCACCACCTGCTGGTTCAACTTCTGCTCTGTCTAGCTGCTGATGAGCAGCTTCTTTACTATACAGCTGAAGAAAGCTGCTCATCAGCGACTCTAGGCTCAGGCCGCTGCTGATGGAGCTGCTCCTGCGCCCCACAGCAGCCATGGCAGTGCAAGGTGAGCGTCCAGGGCCCCCCTGGTCAGACCTGTGAGAGGATGGACAATGGTGTAGATGGGCACCGGGCAACAGCCAACTTGACTACATAGGATGTCTCTCTAGTAGTTCAGTTTGTCCTCCCTCTCAGCAGGTGTAAAAAAGGGCACCCATTTTTGACCTGTAGCAAGGGTCTAACATGGTGGAGAGCCAGTAGTCATCCCTCTGCCGTATAGTGATGATTCAGCTGTCACTACGCAAGCGAGCATGCATCGGGCAATTTGTGCAAGTGACTCCGAGGGACTGCCTGCATCCATCTCCACTGCATACTTCCACTGTGTGTCTGGGTCATCTGCTTAATCTCCCTCTTGCTCTTCTGGCTGCTCCTTCTCTCCTGTCACCTGTGTAGAAAAACCACCCATTTAGCTACACATTGCTTGTGCTCCAATCTCTTCCTCATCCTCCTCCTCATCCAGTCCCCACAGGGCTCATGTGGCCGAGAGATGTAGGCGCCACGTCTCCAGTCCCCTGACCAGCCAGATTTACCAGCATCTTTTCCAGGATATGAATCGGTGGAATGACATTGTTCATGCCATAGTCCTGGCGACTGACAAATAAAGTGGCCTCCTCAAAGGGCACAAGCAAACATCAGGTGTCACGCATGAGCTGCCACTGGCTAACATCGAAGTTACACAGGGGAGTACCTCTGTCTGCTTGGATCATCAAGAAATCGTTTATGGCCTTTCTTTGTTCGTACAGTTGGTCCAACATATGGAGGGTGGAATTCCAACAGGCTGAAATGTCACATATCAGCCTATGTTGGGGAACACCGTTCTGCAGCTCAAGAAGGATGTGCTTGGCGGTGTACGAGTGGCTGAAGTGCATGCAAAGTTTCCTGGCCATTTTTAGAATGTCTTGCAGATGGGTGGAAGACTTAAGGAAACACTTGACAACCAGATTGAAGATGTGTGCCATGCAAGGCGCATGGCTCAGCCCTCCTTGACGCATCACCGACACCATGTTCTTCCCGTTGGTCACCATGGTTCCGGTTTTGAGTTATCACGGAGAAAGCCAGGATTCGATTTCTTGATGAAGGACACAGAGCAGTTCCTCCCCTGTATGACTCCGTTCACCAAGGCAACCTAGGTGTAGAACAGCGTGACACCATTGTGCCCTGCACATGTGGTATGCTGGAGGAGCACTGTGAATCCTCCCTGCAGTGGAGGCTGAGGACACAGTGGAGGATGAGGCGGACATTGTTGCAGGACCAATGGCGTGAGAACGTGGAGACGGAAGCGGCGTCACCTGGCCTAGCTGCTGGTGTGTCTGGGCATGCACCACATTAACCCAGTGGGCCGTAAATGACATATTGTCCTTGACCGTAGTTACAGCACCACACGTCGGCGCTGTAACAGAAGGTTGGCGCTGGCCCACCTTCTGTTCTACAAATTTGTGCAGGGCTGGTACTTTTTGGCAAAGAAATGATGGCTAGGGACTCTCCGACTCGGCATAAGTCATCAGTTCTCCTGAAAGGTGCAGAGTACACCACTTGGAAAGGGAGGGACTGCAGCACCATTAACTTGGACAGGAGCACGTTCAGCTTCTGCACTGTTGGATGAGTGCACACATACTGTTGTCTTTTCAATATCGCTTTGGTGATCGATTGCTGATGCAATGACTGACTAGGAGGAGGATCACGACCAGCAGATAATGGGAAGGACACACAGCTTCCTTCAGCTGAGGTGGTGGAGCCTTTACTGCCTGAAATGGGTTGTGTGCTGTAGCGGTTGCTGCAGCAGGCTGGACCACCACATGGAGCCACAGTTCTCCCAGGCCACTTTATGGTGACGCTGCATATGTTGATGCAGGGCTGTGGTGCCAACATTGGCACCCTGGCCATGCTTCAGCTTCTGCCCACAGATTTGACATATGGCCATGTTCAAATCCCCTGGCGGCTTAACAAAAAACTGCCACACCGCCGAGTAGGTGGATTTTTTTTTTTGGTCCGCACTAACTGATTGCTACCGCCACTGGCTCCTGCGAAGCGGGTGGTCTACCCCAGGCACATTTGGCTGCCACCCTGACTCCCAACCATGTTACCAACTTGCTGCCTCATGCACAAACTGCCACCCTCTTCTCCCGATGAAGCCCCTTCATCGCCCGGCTCCCAATCACGATCGGCTACATAATCGAGTACTGTCTGCATATCACTGATGTCCTCCTCAATGGTCTCTGAACCAGGAGCCTGACTGCTTGCAACACCAGCTCCCATGCCACTCTCCTCATCACTACTTGCCCGCCTACCAGAGGAAGCAGTGGATGTCTCCTCTCGGCTGGGCAGTAGCTGCTGACTGTCCTCTAGTAGCTCGTCCTCACTGTATAATTGATCTGAGCCCACAGCATAGAGTACTTCTCTGGCTGAGGGAACAAAAAAGGACAGAGGCAGGTTGAGGACAGGTGAAGGCACAGGGTTTGCTCCTGGGCCATGCTAGCTAAAGTTTGTATCTGAACCCACAGACTGTAGGCAGGGGTTGTCTGATGTGACTTAGGAAGAAGTGGATGACCGAGTGAACCATTCTAGAACCGCTGGGTTGCTGGTCAAGACACGAACGCTAGCTGACACTGGGAGCTCAGGCCTCTAAGTGACCCCTCCCCCCCCCTTGCTGCCACACCCCCTTGCTCTGCTGCAACCTATGCCTGCGCCAGAAACATTTAGGCCTGTGCAGGGCCTGTCGCTTCTCTGTCTGATACTGTTATATCAAAGTAATTGAAAAGGAAATACAGGGCAAAAAGGCCTGTAAATTTTCTCCCTTCAACACACCGGCTAATAAACCCCCCTTTTTTTTTTTTTTTTTTAACCTCAACCCCCCCCCCCCCCCCCCAGAAAAGGTGTTATAACAAATAACTGCAGAGTCTGTGCAGCAAGGTGAAGTAGGATTGTTCCTATTACCCAGGCTGCAAACATGCCAAATGAACCCTGTTCTGTTTCAATACTCTTGTATAAATTCCTCCCTATCCTTTCCCTACACTTCTAATGCTCTTTCCCTGAACTTCGATTGTGTTTTCTACCACTTTCCCTGCAACAAGTACAATGGAAAATGCTTGAACCTGAGATGGTGGAAGGTATTTATAAAGCTGTGACATCACAGGGCTGGCTGCACGCATGGCATTGTGGGTGATCCCACATTTCCAGAGTTCCTTTCCCCATGTCCTAACATGTGCAGCAGTCATTTTAGGGAAAAAAATGTGATTCGATATCACGAAGCGTGAGGAAATCTGGATTTAATGCCAATCAAAGATTTCCTGAAATTCGGATCTAATTCCACTTTGCCAGCTTCGATTCGCTCATCTCTAATAATGCAAAGCTGAAAGTGCGCTGAGTTCATGCTATGACATACAACATTCCCTACCTTAAAGGACATGAAAGGTCCTCTTTAGCAATCATTTTATAAAACTTGGGTAAGGCCTCATGAGGCAGCTTATAAGTAGTAATGTCTTGTAAAAAGTTGTCTTTATTGGCTGCACAGTTTTAAAGGCAGAACTGCTTTACAGCAAAATTCTGTGACCATTTAAGAAATGGATCTTTACTGGCTGCATAGTCTTTTTATGTTCAATTTTTAATTTTTTTTTTTCAAACAACAATAGGGGGGTGTGATGATTCTGCTTAAATATGGCTATAACTCAGAGATGTATTTTGATCTCTGGCTATAGTATCTCCCTTCTTACCTGCATTTGTTCATAATGTGCGCAGCTATAAGCCTAGGTGTATATTGGCAGTAGTAGCAACACTGGAACAATAGGGCTTTGTATCCATCCCAGCAGGGCTCCATTGTATTCCTACACAGCTCTGAGTGATCAAAGAAACATGCATTGTGCAGGGAGATCAGACCTGGTTGATAACATTGTATCATTCCACTTGGTCTCAGCTCTATACAAAAAATCTGGACTTGAGTGCATTATTCAATCAGACTTGCTGCCGCCGGTGACCTCATTCTGGGAGGTGGCATAAAGGGTATAAAAGATGAGGTAAGAGGCAATGGGAGGAGATTGGGCTGAGACCATCACAGACTACAGAGTTTTTACAGACAGACCACTGTGAAGAGCAAGCAGGCTGGATTATTGTATTAATGCCACATGCTAACAAGCCTCCACTGGTTATTCACACATGACAGAGCATGTGTGAGTGTTGGACTATAGAGCCACATCAAGGAGATGCGTGGTAAAGTAACTATTTCAATTTTATGCCCTTTTATTTCATTGCACTGTATCTTGTAACTAGTAACTGTTAATGCTTGTATATATCTACATATCTGTTCTGAACTGCATGTGTTAGATGTTAATACCAAACCATTTAGGGGTTAATAAATATATAAAATTTAGAAAGCTTGTCTTGTATTTATCTTGTGAACCCAGCACTCACTGGTGGTGAGTGTGGTTTTTATGAAAGAAGACTCAGGTGTGGGCCAAAGCGGTGTTGGCGCACTGAGGATCTTTCACATTGGTGGCAGCGTAGTGGGATCTTAGGATAAACAGCGTGTGTTGGTGACCTTTATCACTCACTGGGGATTATGGTAATCCTATGAGACAAGCTCGGTATTAAAGCAAGCATTAAGATACAGTGAAAGTTTGATACAGTGCTGTTCCCCTCCCTTACTCTTTGTATTCTATCCTATCTTTTATTTGGCAAATACCAGTGGATGGCTAGTGGGCTCAGAAGCAGATCTCCAGAACTGCCGGGGGAAACAGAGAAAATTAGCAAACAAAATGTGTAGAGTTGTGCAGGCCTCCCAAACAAGGAAAGAGCATAAAGTGACTAAAGTAGAAGGCGTATTCAGCTAAACAAATTAAGGATAAAAATGAAAAGGACAATGGCGTCGAGGAGGTGAGTAGTCACAAACCAACACTTGGATGAACATCCTAAGGTGAGGAGAGGTCCAATAACATGGGGATGCCACTAACTATTTTCTGGAAAAGAGTACCAAAAGGATGGGGGGGGGGGGTGCAACAAGGACACACAATAATGGACAAGACAAAACACAAAATGAAAAACAGAAGGAAGATTCACTGAGGGGGGCAGTGTCAGTGGGAGAGTAAGGGGGTAACAGAGGTAAATGGCCAGCCTCCCAGAAGAGAAGTACAAGACATTCCCAGATCAGGAAAAAGAGGAAAGTTCAGAAGACTCCTGAAAAGCCACCCACAGCCGCCAGAGCGATTCAAACTTGGAAGGATCAGGAGTCCTCTGCCACCAGGGCCTCCAGTCTTCAGATAAGGAGAAGCTCCTGTAGAAACTCAACCAGGGTGGGTGCAGCAGTGCTGCACCAGTGCCTGGGGATGACCGTTCTGGCATCCGTGAGGAAATGTTGCAGGAGATTCCTCTTCACCACAGAAATGTTCCCAGGTATAATGGAGAGAAGGGCCAGATGGGGCATGATGGATGGCCACACACTTTAGTGTATAGAACGAACACCGCATCCAATAAGGGCCTAAAAGCATCACTCTCCCACCAGATATGGTACAGCGTTCCTTTCTCCGACCCACAGCGCCAACACCAGTCGGAGATGACAGGATAAAACCTATGGCGGAGATCAGGACAATGATACCATAGTCAGTATTTTGAAATGCTTTTACTGCGCACTGCAAAGCAATGGAAGTTTGTGTGTAAACAGGAAAGACCCATCCCAGTCGGCAGGAGATACTTATATGAAGGTCTGACTCCCAGGTGCCTGTATAAGAAGGGTTCTTGGGTGCAGCGTCCTTGAGGAGAAAGTGCATGAGAGTGGGCAGACGCCAAATCTGTCATGGAGGAGGCAAAGAGAATCTACTGAGGAGCAGGGAGTTGACCATATTCCAGCCAGGACAGGTGGTCAGGGTGAGAAGCGCATAACTGTACCAGAGAAGGAAGAGGCGGGGTTTTTTAGCTACCTGATGCAAGCGAACGTAGTCTCTGCTCTGCCAGCAATGGACTTTATCCACAACAGTCCCGGATGAACATGGAATTGTGGAAGAGAGGACGAAGGTGGCCAGGAACCCTAGCGACATGGCAGCTGACACACACAGCATCCCAGGTCCTATGATAGTGTAAGAACAGCAAAGAGTGCTTGATGGTGCTGGGGCGGTAATGGGCCAAAACCCAAGGCAGGGCAGGGAAGGAGGACAACAGAAATCAGTTCAGCCTCTATTGAGACCCACTGCTTGTTCATGCCATTCGAGGAGCAACAGGACAGCTGAATGGTAAGTCTAGGGTCTGGTAGGCCTGTGCCCCGTCACTTTTATAGCGGGTTAACTTCCAAAACCATAGTCTACTGCCATAGTCTTGTTTTATTTGTCAAAGCCTTGTCTAAAAGGCTAAAAATAAACCAAATATAAAGACCAACTGCAACGTCCAAATACTCAACTGCAAACGGCAAAAGCACCTACCACAGATATCTTGTAGCTAGGATAAAGGGCAAGTGTGGGTTAGGAGAAATGTTTTAACTTTGACTCTTAAAGAGGTTGTCCAGTTTGAGACCAATATTAAGACACAAATGTAATTTGTATAATAAAGCTGTACAATTTTCCAATATACATTATAACTTGGTTTTCTAGATCTCTGCTTGCTGTCATTTATTCTGCTTACTCCCAGTGGATAAAAATCTGTCCATGGCCATGTGATGCACAGCTCTTTACCAGACAGATGTCTGATTGTGCTGTGCTGGTAAAGAACTATGCACCTGTCTCTGGCACATAATAGACTGATAATATCCACTGGGAGTAAGCAGTGAGAGCAAGCAGAAATCTAGAAAACCATTAGAAATCGATACAGATGTTGGAAAACTAATTATACAACTGTCTAAAAATTGGTCTAAAATTATACAACCCCTTTAAATGCTGAAACCTCCATGAAAAGGCTCTCGGGGTGCTGCAAGTAGTAAAGTGAAAATTATAAACTGCATCATATTAATCACTCATCCTACAGTGTGATACTGGTATACTGCCCTGCAAGTTCTTGCTGGAGGGAGGTTGTTCCCCCAAATTTATCAGATTATAAATTACAAGATACTAAGGATCAATTTATGCCCTAGAGATGAGAACAATTTACAGAATGGGCAAAACTATGTATAATGACTCAGCAAGGCTGTACAAAATTAGAAGGATTCCCTTTATAGGAGATGAGTTCTTCTCTGCCTAATTTTTTGCATTGGCATAGAAAAAGGAAAACACAGGCTAGAAAAGCATTGTATGGATAATGGATATGGTATTACACTCATGAGAATCTAAATAATTAAAATATTAATTAATCTTTTTTTTTTTTTTTTTTTTTTAGTGGCGGCAGAGTAGTCCAGTACGATAAGGAAAACTGCAAAGTCATCTTCAACAAGGAAACCTGTCTCAGTGATGTGGTTAGAAAAGATGATCCAAACCAGAGATGTGCACACGCCATGGTTGGCTAAATCCATTTCTCAATATGACAATACAAATTGACATAAATACAACATTTACATTCTTTGTAGCTACAAGATTTGTCATATACATTCTTTTCAGCACTATATGTACTCATGCTATATGCTAAATAAACAGTTTTTGTTTGTTGTGGAGGTGAAATGCTTGAAGTGTTTATCTTTAACCAGTAACATGCAGTCTAGTAATAAAAGCTTCTAAAAGTTACCTGTATGCTTCTGTTTTCAGTACTTAGCTGAAAAACTGGTGTACACACGTAATGCATCATTTTTCTGTTTGACACTTTACGGCTGGGGCCCCATGTGGCAAACGCAGCGTTTTAGTCAGTGTAGTGGATGGGATTCTAGTGAATCCCATCCCCACAATGCAGAAAAATATGTGCAGCAGAAACACTGCAATTTCCAAAATGTTAGTTTCCCTGTAGGTATAACTGAAGCACAAAGTCCACAGATAAAACCTCTGTACTTTCTGTGAAAAGTGCTGCAACACATTGTGGTTTTTCCTGCAGTGCTATTTTGCTGCGGGATGCTACATGGGGCCTTAGCCTTAAACAGTTTACGCTCCTCCTACAATATTTTAGAAGGGCATGTTGAAAAAGGGTTGCGGTTTAACCCTTTTGTTGCCAGGGGTCTTCGGAGGGTAAATAAAACCTACATTGCAACATTAAATTATACTATTCCCCCCCCCCCCTATTCCAAATATATTTTCTGAAAGTCTCCTGCAGAACTGTTAAAATGCCACTTGGTACTGTATACAAACATGCACCTTCATGCAATTTTCATTTAAAGTGTATTTTATACATAAAATGCAAATAAAGTTATATTAGTTGCTATAACTGTAAACCAAACAAGTTATATGGAACATGTGCAAAGTTCATGCATATCACGAAGGCCTACACCTGCATGCACATGTCTTCATAAAATAACCACACCAGGAATGAACAAAAATCTGCTTTGAAGCTGAAAGTGTCATTCTATAAAATGTAGAGATTACACAAAGTGCACCCCTAAACCCTTTATATTTCTTGAAAGTAGACAACATAACCCCTTAAGATTCATGTAACTTTTTTTTTTTTTCAAAAGCCATGTCCTCCATGTAACTTTGTGACAAAACAATTTTTTGAAAAATATGCACTAAAACATATTTGCACCTAAAACTTCTATTCAGTCGTATGTTCATACACATAATAGTTCAAGGTGTACACAACTTGTATATACCGCAAACTTCAAGAGCTCGTACTCTCAAAAACTGATACAGAAGACAAGCAAGACTTTGCTGTTCATTGTTAAAAACCTATACTGCAAACTGTTAGAGATAAAAAAATCTAACTTTTTTAGATTGCACAGCATACCGTATATAAAACACAACTTTATATTTCACATATACAACCACATTCATGCAACTTTGCAGCAAAAATTGCACAAAACTTAAATTTGCCACTAAAGTTCATGTTTAAGCAATCCATTTCTGCAAACAAAGTACTTTCCAAAAAACTGAGGAATATTATATAATTTTTTTTATCTTTTCTTAGTTTTTTTGCAGGTGTTAAAGGAACTCCAGAATCGCATAAATGCGCCAACCAATGTTGTGCATGCAAACTAAGTAGGGGCTTACATAAGAATATAATTTTCTATCCCCCCTATAAAAAAAAAAAAAAAAAAAAAAAAAATCTGAAGTTCATGTGGTTCATCATTACTGGTGGTAGAGTCTGATGACCTACTGGAATTCTTACTTCTGTAAGAAGTGTTTTATACATTCATTGCTAGTGATAATTGCTATTATTTTAGCGTGAAACTAATATTGCTAGAGAGGCGGTTGGCGTATTTTACTCTATAAAGATCAGTTAGAGGCCCTTTCACGTCCTCATATGCTGATTTAGATACCACTAGAAAGCTGACAGCGCACTGCTGGCTTTCCCGGTATGTGCCCCGGGGCTGGAGATATCTGCGGTCTTAGTTACACCGTTCACCATCAGAAGGGCGTTTCTGACAGTCTAGCTGCGCTGTGAGGAACGTCCTCCCTGACAGTACTGAGCCATAGCCATGTACTAGGGGGCGTTCCTCACAACTCAGCGTCATCACTGGGCTGTAAGGAACGCCCCCTCTGACAGTACAGGCTATAGACAAATACAGAGAAAGGGGGCATTCCTTGCATCCCAGTGATGACGCTGAGCTGTGAGGAACATCTCACAGCGCAGCTAGACTGTCAAACGCCCTTCGGTGAACCGTGAAACTAAGACCCCTGAATTCAGCGCACTGTCGGCTTTCTAGCGGTATGTAAACAGCATATACATGAGGACGTGAAAGCTCCTCTTTAAGGGCAGGGTAAAATGTTAACTTTATTGATGACTTTGTGTTGTGAAAGTGTTTGGTGCTGCGATCTGGACAATGGTAAAAACCTGGGTCACAGCGGCAAACTTCCTGGTTATGTTCAAAGAAGTATTACACAAGAATACCCCCTCTGATTAGGCTCAGAGGGGTATTACATTGTTACAATTAGAGAGCACAAGTATAGTATGCTCTCAGAGAAGATAATGTGGACAGATGTCCACGCTACCCCTCCCATCTGGGGTCACATACAGATTATGCAGAGACAATGATGGTTTATCATAGTGTCTGCAGCTCTGCGCCTTCATGCAGCTCTAAGATGCTGCCTGAGGCTGGAGGGGGTAGACACTTTAGAGCCCTATATATCAGGATCGGTTAGAGCTATGAAGATGAGCTTGGATACATTTTAAAGATAATCATGTTACCAAGATCATTATCATGGCCCTTACAGATTTTGAGCGATTTGCAGTTAAAAACGCTGTCGGTAATTGAAAGTTGCATATGGATCTCAATGCTGAATAGCGTTTTCACCATCAAATCCATAAGGATCTTGGTAGCATTTTAAAGATGAGATTCTCATCTTTAAAATGAATCCAAGCTCATCTTCATAGCCATAACCGATCCTGAGAAATCAGCATTAGTATTAAGGACATACTACATACATCCTCTGCTACAAAAGTGTCACCTTGGTCGGACATATAAATACGTGGGTGGCAAGGAAAGGTTAATATGCTAAACTGTGAGCCAGGAGTTGTACCAAAATTTTAGCCATTAAAGGAGTATTCCCATGAACATAATCATACCTATATTTGTAGATGCTTAAAAGTTAAACATTTTTCAAATATAAGTAGTTAAAAAATCTGCAGAGTTTAAAAAATTTTCTCTAACCATCTTAGTAGTGACAGTCTGTCTAGATCAGTTGCCAATGGATATGACCACGAATGCAGAAACTTTCTATGGTCTGGGACTTGTCAGGAACCCAGCTATGATTTTCTTATAGCAGCTAGGTTATCAGGCAGGGACAATACATGTATCAGAAGATATCCTGGCCACAATAAGGAAATCATTGCTGATTTTCTGACCTTAGAAAGGTCCTGCATTCATGGTTGTATCCACTGGCAACCAATCAAGACAACTTGTGATATTTAGAGAAAATCTTTAAAGTCTGCAAAATGTTAAATTACTTATATTTGCAAAAATGTTAAACACTTAAACAATTTTTTTAATTTGTAGATAATTATGTTCATGGGTATTCCCCTTTTAAGTCTGTGTGCCAGAAGTTCAAACTGCATTAGACACTCTGGAAAATCTGTTGCACTTTCAGACTGGCTAATCTAAAAAAATATTTATCCACCCCAATCTCTTTGGTTTTAAGTCTGTAGCATGGTACATCTGGGGTGCTTGTATAATGTTCTCTTTTCTTTTTTCAATAATTGTTAAAAAAACAAAATATATATAAGCTAAGACTGTTTTCACACCTGTCTGAATTATTTTTTTTTTTTCTGTTCCATTACATGACCGGAAATCAAAATGGAGAAAGATCCAACATATGACAAACAGAAAAAGATCTGGATGGACACCATTGACTATAATGGGATCAGTCTGGTATCCATTATAATTTCTGTCATTTTGACGAATGAGAAAGTCCTGCATGCAGGACTTTTTGCTTTGTGATTTTTTTTTTTTTTTTTTTTTTTTTTTTTTAATGTAAACTGTGGCTAATGGAACCTTGTGGTTGCAATCAGGATATACCCTAAGGAATGTTCCTGGCACTTACCCCAAATGTGACCATATACATAATTGAATTGATGTATGCCAAAAGAATATACTGTAAAGAGTATAGCATATAGTGTATAAAGTAAAACATAGTTTTTATTCTGTACAGAGAAGTATAGTTAACTTTAGTTTTTTATGTATAAACATATGGGATATAAGCGCACACATTTCTGAATGTGACCCAAAAGTGTGATATGTACAGAGACTTACATAAAACAGTAGTAAGGTTACAGTGTAACAAATAGATCTCATTGATAAAATATCTATTGCCTAACACTGACTGAGCACTGACATAAAAAGGTTTAAAGAACACGTCCAAGGATCTTCATGTTCAGACAGCCATCATGTTCTCTTCTGTTACTATGCCAAATAATAAAGGTTTATTGGGAATACTTGGAAAGATCATCAACAGCCAATCAGTGTGGTATCCAACTCCAGCACCATGGGCCATCTTTACTGTGCAGGTGTGGAAGGCTCCTTTGGCCTGCGCACACAACAGCAGATGTCAAAGAAGAGGAGGAGCTGTCCCCGCAGAAGGAATACTGGACAAGAAGAAAGGTAAGTATGATGGGGTGGGTAGTATTGGTGACGTTCCGTTTCCGGAAATGGGGGAACAGAATGTCATCGAATAATCAGAAAATGTGCCTAGTGCGGTCACATGACTGCCCTAGGAATATGGGTAAATATACATTTTTGCTAAAGTATGTAATTTAGAAAGTAGGAGGGGGGAAGGTGTTTAGATTAGTGTAGGAATTCCATTTTATCCCGGACAACCCCTTTAAACCCTTTGTGCTCAGTGCTGCACATAGGGAAGGCATTTAAAGTCTACCAATCTCCCCCAAACCTATTAAACTGTCACCAAAAAGTTGTAGATCAGATTACATTGAAAACCAACGTTTCTCCTGTAGGTCTGCTTAGTATTAAAGATGGGCAAACCAATTCGTTCTGAATTCGACCCAAATGTTCCAAGTTGTTCTGTTTTTAATGAATCTGAATAAATGGCCGCCATGACATGCACTGAGCAGCAAAAATACATAAGACGCGTGTTTGTGAGTCATTGTTACGTTCTGGCTTCACCTGTCAGCCAATAGTCAGTGGTAGGTGGACACCTTACAGTGTCGTTTACACTATATAAGGTACTATGGACTGGATACAAGGGATTTCAGTGAAATTGGAAGTACAGAATGGATGTGCTATTCATCACTGCATGATCCAAAGCAATTACTCCATTTTCTTCAGCAATACCCAGCACATTAGCGCAGCAAAGCTTGCAATACAGCTAGAGAATCTTAGGAGTAGCAGATTTGGAACAAAGTTTAGTCACATTTAATCAATTACAGACAGATAGTGGTAGAAATCATAGCTAGAAGTGAGGGAGAATATCTTTGCTGTGTGAACCAGACTGCCACCATTCAGCCAGACGTGTCCTGCAGCCTGGTCCATCATACAGGTGCATCTCAATAAATTAGAATATCTTTGAACCGTTCATTCATTTCAGTTATTCAATTCATAATCAGCGTCTTCCATGATTGTGTGTCCTACTGAACCAGACTGAGGGACCATTTAAAGGCTTAGTAAACCTTGGCAGGTGACACACTGAATTTACAAT